>RJWJ010006630.1:0-61535 GCA_004363605.1 Indri indri | reverse complement strand
TCCTTCTCCTTCTCCTTCTCCTTCTCCTTCTCCTTCTCCTTCTTCTTCTTCTTCTCCTTCTCCTTCTCCTTCTTCTTTCTTCTTCTTCCTCTTCCTCTTCCTCTTCCTCTTCTTCCTCCTCTTCCTCTTCCTCTTCCTCTTCCTCTTTTTTTTTTTTTTTTTGACAGGGTCTTGCTCTGTCTCCGGGGCTAGAGTGCCGTGGCGTCAGCCTAGCTCACAGCAACCTTAAACTCCTGGGTTCAAGAGATCCTCCTGCCTCAGCCTCTGGAGTAGAGTAGCTGGCACTACCGTTGCGTGCCACCATGCCCCGTCGATTTTTCTTTTTTTTCTTTTTTTTTATTTCAGCATATTATGGGGGTACAGATGCTTAGGTTACATATGTTGCGCTTACCCCCCTCCCCTCAAGCCCGAGTTTCAAGAGTGTCCATCCCCCGGATCGTGTGCATCGCACTCTGTGTTGCATATACCCGTGTCCCCCTCCCCCTTCCCTCCTCCCCCCTGCCCGACATCCAATAAATGTTATTATTATATGTGCACTTATGCATTGATCAGTTAATACTAATTTGATGGGTTTTTTATGTTTTGGAGAGATAGGGTCTCAGTCTTGCTCTGGCTGGTCTTGAACTTGTGGCCTCAAGAAGTCTTCCTGCCTTGGCCTCCCAAAATGCTAGGATTACAAGCATAAGTCACCACGCCCTCAACCTATTTTATGTTCTTAATCAGGAGAACAATAAAGTGATTCTTTTCAAATGAAAGATAAAACGAAGGAAGTTTGAAAGCAAAAGTAACTTATTCACTTTAGAACCCAGATTCCCCTAGGAACTCAAAGGATATTTGGCCATTGTTGAACATAACAATCAGAAGCATGACTCTCTTTGAATTCACAGGCTTGAGATTTTGAATTCCACTTTGGCTTTCATTTCCTTTTTTTAAAAAGTTGTCAAATACTTTGAATGATGGGTTTGCAATAATTCACTGATAAAACAACCAGCATATATATTTTCGTGTGCTTTTACAATAGCCAGAAATAAAATTGTTCTTCTTTACATGTAAAAGGTAATTTTCTTTCTTAGTCAAAGTGGTCTTAGTTCATATAAGAGAAACTTCAAACTCGCTTGAGCAAGAAAATTAATTTAAAATTATTGGAAATCTGCTAAGGATCTGTCAGAATCTATATACACCTATGATGAATGTGGAGAATTTTCAAATGAAAATCTGAAGTATTTGTGATGGGTAGAATTAGGCATTTTCTAATCATAGTGCCCTGCCAGGCTTCTGCAACATGTTTCTTTGGCATCTCCCTTCTTCACTTTCTGGGGCATGCTGTAAATCTGATTTAAAATCTTGTTCTATTTGGTTGTAGTGTTTTTAAAAATTTCGTTCTGACATCCTCAAGATTTTTATTCCTCTAAGCCATTTCATAAAGCAGATTATATCAAAAGTCAGGTAATAAAAATTATAAAGCAAAAGCAAATTTAGAGACTTTAAACATTGGGAGAAAAAAATATAAAAATGAGTAATCTTCAGCATTTTATATAGTGATTGGTAAAAGGCAGTTATGAGGGCTCATGCATCCTCATTCATCCATCCATGATGAATGTACTTTGTGGCCATAATACTTTTTCTCTCTTTACCATCTTCCAACTCTCATGGAAAGGGAGTATAGATCTCTAAAGAGAAGGAAATTGAGCAGGAGGCTGGAGTAGTAGAGAATCCCTACTCAGAAGGAAGATTTAGGGTCTTATCTCCGAGAATCTGGGAGTTAGTCTTGTAAAAGTTCAGGACTGTCAACATTAAGTATGGTGAGAAAGAGTTTAAAATACCTTCTTTTTAACGGTATCAGAGGCAAATGAATGAGAAGTAAGTAGGTGCTATGGGATTTTCCATTACTTTTTAGGATGAATCTTACAATGTTTGATTTCTGTAGCTTGATTTCTACTTTGATAGTATATTGGTTCAGTGGAGCTGTAGTGTACTGAAGACTGATCTGGTGTTTTTGAAACTAGGGTCAGTGGTTTGTTGATGTATACTTGGGAGTCTAAAGCTCTATATCAGAATCTTTCAATATTGCATTCAAAAAATCCCAAAACATCTATCTGTAAGTATGTAAATATGGATTCGTTTATCTTGTCAATCTCCTTATTCCTAAGTACTAGGCTATCATTTGTTTTATTTTTATAATCACATTGATACTAAGAAATCATATAAAAAAACTTATTTAATTTTTGGTGATTGTTCATAATTAATTGTTTAAACGTTTATGTACAGAAAAAGCAACTGGCATTTGTCTTCAGCTTAATGCTTTGGTTTTATTTATTTATTTTTTTTTTGAGACTCCAGTCTTGCTCAGTCAGGCTTTAGTGCAGTGGGCTGATCTTAGCTTACTGTAATTTCAAACTCCTGGTCTAGAGCGATCCTCTTGTCTCAGCCTCCCAAGTAGCTGGGACTACGATGTACCACCATGTCTGGCTAATTTTTCTGTCTTTTGTAGAGACAGGGTCTTGCTATGTTGCCCAGGCTGGTCTCAAATTCCTGGCCTCAAGAGGATCCTCTTGCCTTGGACTCCCAAAGTGCTAGGATTATAGGTCTGAGCCACTGTGCTCAACCCCTGTTTTTAATTAATATAATTATTTTAATGCATGCTTGACTGTTGTGATAAAGGGGAAAACAGTAGAAAGAAGACCCTATCCCAGTATCAAGAGGCCTGATTTCTGATCCTAGCTTTAGTACCTTCAAACCATGAGATTTGTGGAAAGTCACTTAAGATCCTTAGATTCTAGTTAATTTGTACTTAAAATAAGAAAGTCTGGCTAATGATATTTCTAAACATAGTTTCCATTTCAAAAATTGTGAGGTTGTATCTTTTTTGATTGAAAAACATCAGGGAGAAGAAAATGGATTCTATTATAAGGTTTTGGGGGAAATTTCCATTTTCTCCTAATTACAGTAAAATATGGTGGGATATAAAAACCAAAGATTTATTGAGTACCTTCTCTGTGGCTGACACTACTCTCTTTTAACTCCTGTGAATGTGACTGTGACTTTGAGTTAGATTATATAATTCTTGTTAGCAGTTATAATTGAAGAGTATCGTAGGGTGCAGAATGAGTAAGGATGGAGTCTGGAACGGAATCGGCTGACTCTAAGCCCGGGATTCCATCGTAGCACATTATAACTGCTAGCCTTGCAAAATGCCTTCTTCCTTTTCCCATCTATTTTCACATTCAAACTAAAATTTAATAAACTCAATTTTGAACAACAAAAGTCCTCTCATTCTCCAAGAATCTCTTATGCGAGAATATTCTTCCTCCTTGCCCCTTTTCCCACAAAAGCGTTACCAAGGTCAATAAGAATGGTTTATTGTGTTTTCCCTGGCACCTTACACAGAAGTCCTGAATTCCAAGGGAAACATCTCAATGGATCAAATCAGTATGATCCAGTGATTGAGGAGATTTTCATATTTTTTTTAGGTATATAACAAAGTGCAGATATTCTGTTTGAGTTTTAAAAAAATAGTAAAAAAACAAAAATAAAGAAGTCTGTAGAGGTGCGGTGAGCGGAGCAGCAACAACTAGGTCAATGCTTTCTTGATAGAGGCTGTGAAGAAGGCATGTTTTCCTCATGTTCCTGTATTTCTTTTGACACTTACCCCCCACACACTCCATTAAGCCGCAGATGTATTTTAAAATTGTTAGGAAACTCATAGAGATAAGAAAAGGCGAATAGTCCTGATCCAGTGCCTCAGGGAGGAGGTTCAAAAGGAAACGCGGCGCGGGTGGGGGCGGGGTGGGGGACTGTTTCTGCTTCTGTCCTGGCTGAGGACAGGGTAAGGTATGGCCTCTCCTCTGCAGACGGGTTTCTCTCACATTCCACCCTCTACCCACCTCCGGTTCTGCCTGCCCACGCGGGATAGCCCAGTGGGCCCAAAGAAAACCACAATCAGAAATTAAAGAAAGTCCGCGAGCTTGAACACAGGCGTCCCGTGTGGAAGTGTCCAGGGAGACCGCCAGAAGTGCGCAAGCCGGAGTCGGCCAGAGTTTCCTTCTGACCGAGAGGGGGAGCCCCGCGTTCCCAGCCGGGAGCGACCCGGAGTCCCGAGCCCCGAGCCCCAGCCGCCAGCGCCAGTTTTGGATTCAGCCGATTAGGAAGAGGAGGGAGGGGGCAGAGAGCACGAAGAGGGAGGGGACCAAAGCCGGAGGGTCCCGAGTCCAGCGCCGTGTTGACGTAGAGAAACTTTCCCTCTCGGCCACAAAAACGGCGCCCCGGCTGCGCTGGAGCGGAGATCGCAGGGCTGTGAGGACCCGGCAGCTCTCCACGCCCCTGCCCGAAGCCTGACCGGACTGCATCACCCAGTAAGGTACGGAGAGACCGCGGTTTATCTGGGGTCCTCCCTGGCCGTGAGCCCGGCCTCCCTCCAGGTAGTATGTAGTCTCTTAGACTACAGACTTGCCACATAGTGGCAGCGGCGACGCGCAGCCCCGCGCCCTCCTTCCCCGGCACCGGTGGCCGGGGCTGACCACCGGCCGCTGCCCCTGCCCGGCAGGTTGCAAAAAGAATTAGGACAGCTAAAGAAAGGCTCAGGGAGTCGTCCAGCAAGAAAGGAGGCTAAGACCTGTTGACGCCTGCCATGGCCGTGCTCGAGGGATGAAGCGGGTTGGGGGGAGCCCAACGAGGTTGAGGACGCGGCGGTCTCCGGGCTCCTGAAGCCTCCTTAGCCTTTTGTGGTAACTTTGGTCCGGGTGGCCGGGGCCGGTGGGCAGGAGCTGGAGGGCGGCTGTGGGGCGCCGGTGGATTAGTCCGGCTGAGGGTGAGTGGATCACAACAGGGCTGCGCAGGCAAGTCATCGCCGGGTCACAGCGAGGCGACCCAAGAGCGAACTTCCAGCGTATCCTCCCTTTTGTTGGCTCGGGGAGAGAATGTGGGCATGGGGGCGGGGAGGCGCGAAGCTCCGAGGCCGGGCGAGGATACTTTAAAGCCCAGAGCTGGGAGGGCCCAAACTCAGAGGCGGCGTCCACATGGTTACCCTTTGGCTGGGCGGGTCAAGGAGCTCCTTCTGGAGGGCGCGAGGCGCGGCGGGCTGATGAGACCTGGGGCTCTAGCTCGGGCTGCCGGGCTCGCTCGGCCGGGTCCACCTCCCCGTGGCCTCACTCACTGCACACAGCAGAAGCCGGAGCAGTCGATTCTCTTCTATTCTGCGGCTACTGGGGCCGCTGTGCTGACTTCCCTGTGTGCGGGAGGGAACTCTGGGCAGGCTGGTTTTCTTGGAATGTGTTTACAGTGTTGAATGGGACTTGGACAGGAAGCTGGACGCTGCAGCTGGAGCTAGCGTGCCAAGGTAGAGTAAGGAAGACGTAGCTGTTGTTGGGCTTGACGGGGCCACTTGGTACGTTGGGCAAACTCCAAATAAGTGAGGGCTGGCAGTCAAGGTACCCCTCCCTAGGTCCTAGTACGTTTTCCCAACTGAGTTCGCCTTACTTTCATTTGCGACCAGACGTTTACATGGACTAATTCAGTCTGCAAGTTTGAAGAAGTGTAATGCAATCGATTAGGGAAGATTTAATAAATTTGTTTTGTGCCTGCTTTTTAAAAAGATGTTGCACCTACATTTGAGAATAAAAAGTTTTGGAGAGTGTTCTAGTTATGACTCCGCTTGTTCATTTCTGGGACTAGTAAGAGACCACTATTCTGATGGTTTTGTGTCTGTAATTCCAAATAGGCGATTAGGTGCTAAAGAAGGAGAAATTGTTAGAGTGAGTGTTAGGAAGTAGAAAACTCTGAGAAGAATTGGAAATTTTTCAGATTTGCAAATCACCCCCTTTCTCTACCAGCCTTTCCCTCCTTCCCCCACATAAACAAGTAGCTTGCTAGAAAACCCACCGGTTGGGAGAGTGCAGTCGCTGGCGACTACAAGCCTTGCTGGAAACAGCAGACAGGCTATGGTGCTGCCCCACTGCATAATTAAAGGTCTCCTTGAGCTGTCCAGGAGTGTTTTCCAAGTTTATGCGACTGACAAGGAAAAAAGAGAGGACCCTGGCCGGCAGCCAAACTAGACCGAGCTCAGTAGCCAAGCATGAAAGAGACTGGGGAAGTTGCGGGGGATAATTGGAAAGGGACTGTTGGTTGTACTTGGGCTTAAACAAGGAGTTTCTTTGCAATGAGAATTTTTAGGTGACTACGATCAGTCTTCTTGGCAAAAGATAAACTAAGCATAGAGTACACTTGGCTATGACTGAGGAGATTAAAAGAAAGGCTCCAGGAGCAAAGTCTGACCCTTCCTTATCAGTGTTACAGTGAAATAACTGGGAGCCTGACACTGTTGGTGCTGATCACACTGTGCAAATACCCACAATTTGTTGCTATTTGTCTCCTTAACTTGGACTGGGTTTGCTGCAACTTCAATCCCTTGACCTTGACCTTACTTCTTTGTTTTCATAGCAGTAAGAACTGAAGACTTGGGCTTTGAGCAGATGGTTTTCTACCTAAATGGAATAATTCAATTAGGTATTCTCAAATAGCACGGATTTGGGTCATGGAATTAAAGTGGAAAATGTATCCAGCATGTCTTTATGTTTGCCAAAAGTGATCCCAATAAATAGATCTTTCATCAGAAGAAATAGAAGTTGGGATGATCTCAGTATTTCGCACATTTGCCCAATGCTTGAGGCCTTACTGCTTCCTAATTCTAGACCAGCCAGGGACTCAAAGCCTTAACTGCAATTCAGACTCTTATTTTTATGTATTACAGTTGTTTATGTTTCATCTCTTTACTTTTTTTTTTTTTTTTTTTTTCCAGGGAGGTAGGTCTACTATTGTGGTCTTGGGGTTGAATGGTTAAAAAACACTAATGTGGTTTGTATTTCCTTTGGATTTGTGAGTTTGAGATTGTATCAGCCTGCTCTCTGAGATTGACTTTATGAATCACCCTCAGCAAAGTGATTTCCCTATGTTTCAGTTTTTCCACTCGCAAAGTAAAGAAACTTTTTTCTGTACATAATTACAAACTTATTGTGAGGATTAAAGAGATGAAATAATGTTAATAGGCGTTTAGACATAAAGGTCATAGGGTTTCTGACTCAGCTGACTCAGTTGAGTTTATGGAAATAAAATAGGAATATTTATAACTAGAATACACATATAATAATGACATATCTAATTTATAAAAATTACTACTTGTACATTTTAATTATAGTTTTAGTTTAATCATAAATTTTAATTTTGAGGATGTTGGGTGAGATTTTGTTATGGTTAAGGCTGAGTCATTTTCTCAAACAGAAAAGAACAATCAGAAAATTCATTTATTTTTATTTCAGTTTATATTTGTACTTAAGACCAGTTATTTTTTAAGTCCAGCTCAATTTTGCTTTTATGAGAAGTTACCAAATATATTTGCGGAATTTGGCTACCTTCTCAGAAATAACACTTGAGAGGCTAAAATACATTTATGATGTACAAACTTTCTTTTCCCAATGGCCACAATAATTTCCTTAAGAATTTAGAGGATAGATTTTAAAGCCATTCATTAATTGAGTCAACCAATATTTGTTGCGTGACTTTTATGCACCGTCAGTCCTGTATTCAAATCTCAACACTGAAATTCTCAGCGCTGTGATTTTCGTGTATCTTAATTTACCTCTTAAACATTCTACTAATAGATCATTTATTGTCTGTATTGATATCTATAATTTATGAACTTATTTGCTGATTCATGACAACTGTGAAATATTTAATTTTTAGTTTGACATGTCAGTTAATAAAACATACTACCTATTTTTATAGTTTATTGTACTGTGTTACACTCATGGATGCTTAACATTTTTTCAGGTGAACAGGTAAATTCATTAGAGAAAAAAGAATAAGTGTAGATTAATTGTTTCAAGGATAAAATCCTTTGGTAAAATACTTAGTCGCAGCTTTTATTTTTAGATTTTACATTATCATTAATAGTGAATCTATAAAAAGGAGGTGTATATAAGATATAGTAGTTGGGTTGACTTTATAGTCAAAATTACACTATGGGTACTTTTATTATATGAATCATTAAAGAGCAAGTTAATGTTCAAGGATATATTAGTACAAAATATCCAATTTGGCCTTTGATTTTAAATTAAAATTCTTTAAAATCCTCATCTCCATTGCTGAATAGTAGCTGATTTTTATTTAAATTTTACTTGGCAGAGTGATATATTTGTAACTCAATCTGCAATACTGCAAATTGTTTTCTAAAACCTCTAAAAGATAAAATAAAGTATTTTATTTGAATATAATAATGAATTCAAAGGTAGTTACACAAGTCAACTGCATGGCTGCTATGAACCCTGGTCCCTAAAGATATTAGAGGCTGTGAATCTAATAGTGTTTGCTTTAATGTATTTAGAGATCAGGAAACTTAAGCTTGTTCCTGTAGGAGCCTAAAATATATTCAAACTGGAAGAGGAAAAAAGGTTTAAACTTCGAACAGAGAAAGCATTTCAATTCCAAACACTGGAGATATGAAATTGAAATTAGGCCTTTATTTTTAAGGAGAATGGCTACCAGCCATTATTCCAGGGTAAAACTTAGAAAACAATGCTTATACTGTTTTCAGGCTCTGCAAGTAGTGAGTTTTTGTTTGTTTGATGTTTAGAAAATGTTTTCAGTCACTCTAATGATACTTAACCGTGCGTGATTATTTTTCAGCAGACGACAGTTAATTGACTCAAATATCTGGGCAGGAGAGTAAGTGCCAATTTTCTGTTTACATTGAAATGGTATAGTTGTGGTAAATCTGAAATTAGTTTTGTCTTTCAATATTGTGTACTTAAGAGTATTTTTGGAGAGGCTGCTCTAATTCACTCACATAATATGAATAAGTTAACTTATGTAGACATTGTGATTTCTCAGTATATTTTATGACCCATTGCAAAGATTAATATGGCTTTTTGAAGGAGTTTGAATAATCTTTTATGTATGTTCAAGGGTGCACCTAAGAGCACATGCAGATAATAATACCTGCCTTTATTTCATGTTTGTTTTTTGCTATTAACATTATATATCTACATATCATCATAATCACATACCTTTTGATGAAGTTCGGAATAGACCTTGGAAACTTTGATGCCTTAAGGGACTAATCTCTGTGGGTCTCTTTCTCTCTGTGTCTGTGTCTGTGTCTGTCTCTGTCTCTATCTCTCCCTCTCCCTCTATATATGTGTGTGTGTGTGCTTACACTTATGACGTATGCATATGTATGTTCATTAATGTTTCTCTATTTGTGCTAGTTATATGTATTCAAAGGAAAAATAGCTTCAATTAATTGACATTTTTGAGCCCAATTTTAAAAATTACTTCAAAATATTTTCTAGATAAGTAATGCTAGAGATCCTTGAAAATTTTTTTTTCAAATTCTAAAGGTGTTTTTAGGCTTTTATTTATACCTGTGAAGGAAGAGAAAAATAGTGGGCATAATCTTCTACCCACATTCTTGGTTATTGGCTTTAATGATGACATACTCATGGAAGCCCTTTCTACTCTTCTTAAGTAGAACACAGCCAGATGTGCAGTTAACTACCGTAAGAAGGTAAATTCACCACTGAGAAGGTATATACTACTGATAAGTTTCTAAGGTACTGTGAAGTGAGAATTGTGTATAAATGTAGTGTTTTCTTGGTATTGTACAGCTTTTTCTTAATATTATCAGATGTTGACCTGTTTCCTGAAAATTCACCCACCCATCCCTCAGGAATTTCAGGGATCTTAATAAACTTTGTCAGAGCTACTAACCAAAAGCAAGATTGAACAACCTGGGCTCAGTCTTTAGTCTACTGTCTTGTAGAAATAAAGATGGTCATTTAAGAGCATATATAATCTGCTAACTGAATCATTAATGATTTGCCTATTTATAGTTATATAATATTTCATGAAATAATAACTAAGCTATCCTCACTTGGTTTGTATTTAAATGAGGGAATGCCAATTTTAAACAGCATTTTAGCTAGAAAAAAAAAATCCAACAAAACGTCTGTGCTATGATAACAAACCTGGAAATTTGGGATAATAGTTGACATAAAAGAATAAACTTGATTTTAGCTTTTTGATTCCTCTCATAGACATTTACAACCGTTTCTTAAGGTGCCATGTTTTCAAGTAAAATTATAGCAGCTAATAGGTTCATTTACCCAGATTTCAACCTAGGTGAGTTAAAATGGGTTTGCAAGTGCTGATAATGGTTTTATTTAAGAAAAAGAGTACTTTAAAGGTCAAAGTGCCTAGTTGTCTCTGTAATTTATTTCATTTTTGTCTGCTTTGAGGAACCGTGTAGTAATATAGAATTTTGGTTGGACTTTCCTATTACCTCCTTGAGGATGTGCATTATTATAATCATGAAAAATGTTCAACAGCCTAAATACTGATCTTTACTGGTAGTGCACATAAATACAGAGAAACTTTGGTTTATTGGAAAGAACAATTGTATAAGTGAATTAATTTCAAAACAGTGTATTTCTATGCTGTATGTGCATATTAAATATAATTAATAAGACGATGTTATTTATGCAGTGTAGTCTCTTAGAATACAGTTTGAGAGAATTGTTAAGGAATCACATTTGAGTAAATAAATTGTATTTAAAATTATACAAATGCCATCTGAAATGGCAAAGGTCTATTAATATTTCAGATATATAAAGTAGTATTACATTATAATAAGAGTAGCTGTTATCTTGAAATTTTATTATTATTATTTTTTGTTTTAATGCATTATCATGGGTATATAGGATATATTGGAGAAAAGCTTTTAAAATTCTTGACAGCCAACAATATGAGCTCTCATATTATCTTTAATTCTTTTAAAGGAAGAACTGTGAGTAAATTTGTAACATCTGAGTTATCCTAGGCTTAATTACTTACATTAAGTAGACTAGGAAATTTATGATTAATTTGGAAAAATGAAATTTCCTGACTATTGCAGATGACGGTTTAAAGAACAACAGGTTAGGCTTGATATAGTAAATCTTTCTTTGGGACTTCCTTATTCAATGAGATTTCTTCTTTATTCAATGATTTTCTGTTAAGTTATATAACTTTGTAATCTTCTCCCCCCCTTCTAATTCTGAAAAAGTGTAAATACGTTTAAACTTATTACTCATGTTTAAACTATGAGTCTGAAATAAAGGGATTCCAATATGATCCAGTTAAATTTGATATGTGTTTATTGACTATCACTTACTCTTTTTGTGGTTGTGTCCTTTATTAGTAGTAGGTAAGAAACCTATCTCAAATTAACTTAAATAGAACTTGGTGTTTCCATATAACCCTTAGATAGATTGGAGAGGATATTGAGGGAGCAGAGGCGGGGAAGAGGGATATTCACCAGTGTGAAGGGAAGCAGTGCATGGAAAGGTGTGCAGGTGATTCTTAGACCAAGTCACAAAGGACGGGGATGAATTAGGCAAGCAATGCAGGGGACAGTTCTAGACAGAGCAGGTGGAAATGGCAAGGAGCCATGAAACCGTGAAAATGGTTTAGCAGAGCATCTTGTGGATTTTAGAGCTATAGACATGTTTCTCCTTTCCGTCTTCCATGTTCCTGATCATAATCATTAGTAATTACATATAAGCGCTTAAGAATTTTAACTGGGGTTGGGCACGGTGGCTCACACCTATAATACCAGCACTTTGGGAGGCCAAGGTGGGAGGATCACTTGAGGTCGGGAGTTCGAGACCAGCTTGACCGAGAGTGAGACCCCATCTCACAAAAAATAGAAAAATTAGCCTGGCATGGTGGCATGTTCTGTAGTCTTAGCTACTTGGGAAGCTGAGACAGGAGGATCACTCAAGGCCAGGAGTTTGAGATTGCAGTGAGCTATGATGGTGCCATCTACTTTAGCTGGGAGACAGAGTGAGACCTTGTCTCAAAAAAAGAAAAAAAAAAGAATTTTAACTGGATTAATTGTCTTGTAAAGCTGCCATCTTATTTTTCTTTCTTTTTCCATTTCTCCGTATCTAACCAACGTGTAATTGGAATTACAAGGAGTAGGCTGTGCTTTCTATTTCACATTTATATTTAATTTTAGAACATGTAAATTAAAAAAATAGATTTATCTTTTTCACAGTATTTGTATTTGGAGGGGTTAAGATTTGGCTGGGAATCTTGTCTTACGGCGCTGGTTGTTTTTCATATATAAAGAATGGATATGTTAAATAGTTCCTTGTATCTCCTACTTGGTAATAAGTAACCATGGCAGTATTAACAAATTTTATGAATAATATTGAAAAAAATAAATACTTTCTGTACTTATGAAAATGTGACATTTTTTCTATGCATCATTGGGTTATTTAAGGTTATATATTTGGTTGTGTGATGTGGACTATTTAATGACCATGAATTTTTTGATGAAAAATTTAAATGTGTGTTGGGTTTTTAAAAATTAGAATTTAGAATACATACAAGTGTAACAAATTACTCTGTTATGAAGGGAACCCATAATTAAAACATACATAGCATAATTTATTGCCATATATTCCCATTCTTTTTACTTGGCTTGACAATCCATGAGATACATCTATTTTAAAATTACCTTCTTACTGATGTTTTATTTATTTGAACCAATGAACTCTACTTTATTTTTGAAAGATAAGACAAGAGCAGTCTCTTTAAACTTATTAATTGGAAAACACTAATATAGAGAGCTTCACACTCAAATTAGTTTAGTAGGTCAAGACTACCTTAAAATTCCAAGGGATGGGACTAAAGTAATAGTTTTATACTAGAAAATTGACAATATCTTCAAGACCACAGTGAAAGAGAACTCTCTTTTAGTCTCTTGCTAGCTTTTGGTTCCACTTTGTGTTTCCTATAATGGTAAACACCAAGCACCACGGACACTCCCTTGCCTTCCTCTCTTGTTGAATTTCCAGATTCCCTTTTAATGACACTGAATGACAGTGGCTTAATCTAGGTATGATTCACTACCTAACATTAACTCTCCTTTCCGTTTCGTGCATTTCCTTTTGTAAGAAGCACATTTTCAATTCTATGAGCCACACCTTCCTTGTATTGTGGCAGACACTGTTGGTTGTCCACACAAATCCATCCCTTATTCCTCTTTTCTCTGGTATTATTCAGCTGTCCACTCTTCCCCACACAGCTCAGGGGAAAGAAATCCCACTTGTTAATCAAGTAAAATTTAGATAATGTTAGGCTAATAATCATGGTGTTTCTATTCCCCCTGGCAGTGATTAGTTATTGAGATGACACTTGATATGAAATGACAAGATTATGGGAAGGTGGGGGTGGAAAATATTTCTTTGTACTTAGCAAGGGAACATTGGTTGAGAAAGCTTATGTCAGTTCTTGATATTGGTCCTGTCTGGAATAGTTGCCACAGGGATCATCACAAGGAGATCCAGCTTGAGGCCAAAATAAATGCATTAAAGATGGCATAAAAATGTGAAGAACTTAGGTACTTGATGGAATTGTTGGGTTCCTGAATTAACTTACCATACTTCTGGATTTATTGTTGTGTGAGATATTAAACTTCATTTTCCAAATCAACTTGAATAGATTTCCAGTTACTTAAAATAGAAAGTATCCTAATTACAGCTGTTGTTAAGTGGTATCTTAATTTTATAAATAAACATTTTAGAAGTAGTAATTTAGAGTATTAACGAAATTTTATAGACTACTTAGGTTTTGTAAACTAGTGATATTAGTCTGTAAAATATATTATTATTCAAATCACCAGATACCATGTTTTTAATACAGTAAATATATCAATCATCTTGTTAACTAAATTTATTGAGATAAATAAATTAGGAGATGGAGGCAGGAAAAACTGGGAATAATCTAACAGGTTTAGACAATAGATAACTCAATAAAAAAGAAAATAATTTGAAATATAAATTCATAATTCAATCCACAAAATTATACCATTTATTGGTTGTGTGGTATCTTTAGTTTATTGGAAATGTTAAATGTACATAAAAAAACGTTAATGGAATCTCAGTGCCTGACCTAAGTAATTTAAAATTTGTAATCTGTTGTTAAAACAAATTTATAACTATTTAAATATAAAAGGAAGCTGAAAGGAGCAAAATTAAAGAAAACTGTGAATTGTAGATCCTTTCACAGAGGTATAAAAAAAATGCAGTCATATAGTGAACTTTTAATTAAGAGCTAGTGACAAAGATTTTCTTCTTGGTCAGGCTCTTCTGAGTCCTCTTCTCAAGTAGGCCTCGACTTTTGGGCTTCTGTGTTCAGTTTAGCCATCCTCAGTAGCTGATCACTCTATAAACTAATCAGGTTCCTTACCCTCCACCATCTCCCAGATGATGTCTGATCACCCTCACCTGCATTCAGCAAGAATCCCGTTATGTCAGGTTAGCTAGACTCCTCGTTTACGTGTGATGTTTACTCTTAGTAATTTTTCTTCCACTGCCTCTCTTACTGCTCATTGGCTATAAATTCCCACTTTTCCTTGTTGTATTTGAAGTTGAGCCTAATCTCTCTCCCCCACTGCAAAACCCAATGGCAATGGTCCCCATACCTATTGTCCTGAATAAAGTCTGCCTTACTGTTCTTTAACAAGTGTTATGAATAATTTTTTTTTCTTTAACACTAGTTTTCTAAAACCCTAGTTCACTAGAATCATTAGCAATCTAATTATTTTCTGCCACTAGTTTCTTGACTTAACTTTTTTGATGACTTAGCATTATGCATATTGATTTTTGTAATGTGCTCTATCAAAGTATGGAGATACATGTGACTTTTTGTCATCCTGCTCTAAAGGTGGTAGGAATTACCCAAAGCTGAGAATTGACAAGAGCAGGAGTGAAATATATTTTAGGACATTATTGCTCTCCTTAGCTGAAATGGTTATCCAAGTAGTTTAAGCAAGAGGTGGAAGCAAGCAGACCAGTAATAATCTAACAGGCTCAAAGAACAGGAAAGGGTCACCAAGGGTAGGTTTGTTGGGAATGAGAGGGTGTGAGAAATAGAGAGCTAGCAGGTTGTGTAGCCAGTTCAGATGGAGACAGTTGAGGAAACTGTAGGTGGGAATGTTACAGATGCTCAAAGCCTACAGTAAAACAGTGTAGCAACTGGGTCACTGGTCAAGAAAGAGCAAGGCTAATGTATTAGAACTGATATCAGTGTGGGTGTTGAAAGCATGGAAATTGAGTTGCAGGAGGACATAGCCAATAACCTAAGGAAAGTAAAAGAGACATCAGAGGAGCAGTCACTGATAGAGACATCTAAAGTAACAAGATCTTCTACACTAGCGTAATTGAGATGTGCACATTAGTTTTTTGCATAAGAATGCAATAAACATGCTTGAGATGCTTCCTCTGTGAGATCATGACCTTCATTCATAGCAACTTTAAGGAAGTCACCACACTGGGAAAGCTAGGCAAAGGAGAACAGAGAATACAAAGTGCTGCAATTCTCAGAGGATTATTGTTCTTTTAGAAGTTGTTGTTTAGGGACTGTCCTGGGGCCTCTTTTTCCCCTTATAGAATAGGGGTGCCCTTTGGTGACCTTTCCTTGGTTTAGAAGGGAACCACATTCTTTGGGGTTTTGAATGTGAATAAATGCCTCTTGGTATGGAAATTATCATAAAGGGCCTTTGCTTATCTGCTTGGGAAATTTTAATAGAAAATATAACTTGACTCACAGCCGATGTAAAATAAGGGATAGGATAAGTATCCAGATAATTCAATTTACAACTCCCACGTGTGCTAAAATAATCAGATAAAGTAAAAATAGCAGCCCCCTTAATCTCTCTCTCTCTCTCTCTCTCTCTCTCTCTCTCTCTCTCTCTCTCTCTCTCTCTCTCTCTATTAGGATCTTCCTAGCATCTGCACCCTTTCTTTAATCTATTTTCTTATGCCTGTGACCACATCAAAAAAGGATTTTTTGAACAAGAGAGTAAAGATAACAAGAATATCACTTACAGAGTACTCATTATACTAAATGTTGTACTGAATGTTTTTTTATAATTTATAGATGATAAAGAAACTTGTTTAAGTCTCCACAGTAGCAAACAATGGAACCGAGGTAGATAGTAGGATGGGAAGTAATGCATCTTAACCACCATACTCGCTGTGAGAGTGTGCAGTTGGGTGTCCCCCTAGAGGATTAGGCTGGCTTTGGTAGTTCTCTTTGCTAGTGAGAATGTGACCCCTTTGAATAACCTGAATGCCCAGACTCCTGGCTGGTGCTTGATTTCTTCTTTTTTGCCCCTGTCATGGCACAATGAGCTGCTCATTGCCCACTCTTAGACATAGCAACTTGTAACTCTTAGGTGATAAGATATTTGTTCATTTTACCCTCTTTAGTTAGATAAAGCATAAAAATTAACCTGTTGACTAAGTTATGCCTGCATATTGCTTTGACTTTTCCCTGCTTTGATTTGTTAGGAAAGTTAAAACGTGCGAAACAGTCTGACTTTTTCTTAATCCCGTTTGCCCCTCTGGTTTTGCCAAACGATAATATTTAAGTAAGTAAAGTCTAAGATATATTAATAAAATCACTAATATTAACAGTCTCTGTCTGACACATGCTTTTAACTTAAGTATTTGACATTTATCTTCATTGAGATGGACTAGATAACCTCAAAAAATGTTTTAGTCCTTAGGATAGTCTAAGTTTTAATTTTATAAATAGTTTTTAAAAAAACTAAAACCAATTTTTAAATCAAAATACAGTATTCAATTTCAGCAGTTGATTTCATCATTTGGTCTTTTGTTGTAAGTTAAACTGTTAGACATTTGACCTCTTGTGGTATTTGTAGCTTGGGTATTATAAGAAGGTTCTCTTGGCAGGGGATTTGACATGGTCTAGTTGTTAGGGAAGACTTCTTGGTGACAAGCAGTGAGAGCATGGAGAGAGTGGTTTAAGCATATAGGCAGGAGGAGAGTATATGGGTCAGGCACAGAATTAGAAGACTGAAAATAGAGCTAGAGTATGGAGTGGAAGGGAAAGCGGCACTAGAATTGCTGGAGCTGAAGCCAGCGAGGCAGAAACCAATCTTACAAGACTTTATAATCCAGAGTTTGAGCTTCATTCTAAGAGCAATTGGCAAATCTTGAAGGATTATAAGGGGGTTGGTGACAAGATGTCATCATCTGCATTTTAGAAAGAGCTAAGCTGATACCGTGCCAATATGTCTAGGCAAGAGAAGATGGAAGCCTAATTTGGAGGAATGACAATAAGAAATGACTTTATTCTAGAGATATTTAGGAAAAAATAACTTTTTGTATTTTCTGTACATTTGGTAATTTGTCAATGATTGTGAAAGGTAGACAGGATATAGGCAGGAGGATGGTGTAAATGTCGATTATGAGGTTTCTGGTTTTGGCAACTTGGATGTTTGTACCATTCATCAACAGAATAAATACAGTAGAAGCAGAATTATGAAAGGAAAAGAATGATCTCAATTTTGGACACATTTTGATGTGCCTCTGAATCATTCTGTTATACATGTCCAGAAGGCATTTGCTGTGTGTAGGTCCAGAGCTAAAAGTTTGACCTGGGCTGGTGATGCATGCACGTGTGTGTGTGCGTGTGTGTGTGTGTGTGTGTGTGTGTGTTTACATATGCAAAAGCTTTTAGGTTTCAGATTACAAATATGAGTTTTCAGCTTAAAAAGGATAACTAAAGCAAAGGTTTACACAGTGGGAAGAAGATCTGTGATATGGGTCAGAAGAACACTATTATTTTAACCAGGGTAGAAAAAGCAAAGCCTACAAACAACGCTGAGAAGGAATGACCAATGAAGAGGAGACCCGGATGTTGGGGAAGCTAAGATAAAAAGGAATGTTTGAGAAGAAGCAAGTGATCCACAGTGTTAAATAGTATAGAAAGGTCAAAAAGAAAAAAAAAAAAAAAAAAAAAAAAAAAAAAAAAAAAAAAAAAAAAAAAAAAAAAAAAAAAAAAAAAAAAAAAAAAAAAAAAAAAAAGAAAAGAAAAGAAAAAAGAAAAAAAAAAGAAAGAAAAAGAAAAGAAAGAAAAGAAGAAGAAAAAAACCCAGGAGATTCAAGTGTCTATTTTAATTGACATGAAGGTCATTAGTGACCGGTGAGAACAATTTTGGTGGAATTGTGTATGTGGTGAGTTGTGGGAGTACAATGAATATTTGAAACAGTACCCAAAGACAATTTTTTTTTTCATGGGCTAAATATGCTTGTGGAAAAAGAGACATAGTATGGAAACAGAACAGGAGTTGAGTTACACTGCAGGCAAGGTTTCTTTAATATGGGAGAGACTTCATTATACTTAGAGCAGGTTTGGCAAATAAAATCCCAGAGGGACTAGCAAGTACATATAAAATTAAATCATGCTTGTTGATTGGTACTGTGGGGAATTTAAGAATTTAAGTGCATACCCTCTGAAGTAATCAGTAACTCCTTAATTCTGTCTAACTCTACATATGCGTGAATGTGGACTGACTTGTCACATCTGCCATTGTGGTGAATAGAACAAATGCAAATTGTGATAGCCTATCAGAATACCAAGAAATATTGAGGACCAGTTGAGATTGGTGACTTGCACTTGTTATGGTTCTGTGACTTTTCCTCCTAGATATTGGTGAGTTATAAGGAGGACAACTGATTTTTTTCCTGAATGAATACAGTATAAAATTAATGTAGTGAGGAAGTTTTAAGTTGTGTGCTAGAAGATGGTTAAAATAATGAACTAAGGATTGAATTATTAGAATAAGAGAGAGAAGGAGGGGACAGATTGATAGGGAAAGGATAAGTGGTCAAGGAATAAAGAGATCCTGTGCATTACAGGAGTTCGTGGTCAGAATATTTGTTGTTAGAGGTGTAGTAGTTCTAAGTGATAAGACCAGTGGATTTTTTGCGTGAAGAAGAAAGGAGGGGAAGATGTTGAGAAACAGATAGCCAATATATTGGATGAGTGCTCCACGTGGGTTTTGGAAGTCAATTCTAATTGACATATTTCAATTAAACTATAAATATGAACACTTATATTTGGAGTAATGGAAACAGGTGCCGCAAAGATGGGTAGGTTTGGGAGCACAGAGGGATTGTATGCTTGGAATGGATCTTAGAATTCTCATGAATTTCCTAAATGGCTTGCTGAGTTGTGGACGCGAGCATGCGGGAAGCAGAGCAGAAACAAACACAATGGACTTGGCATCATGATCACAGCTGACTAGCTGGCTCGTAGGCACCTAGTGAGTTCCTTCTTTGGGTACCCCAGTGTCTTTGTAAGCTCAGGGTGTCATAAATGCCATAGACTGGGTGTCTTAAACAACAGAAATTTTTTTCCTCATAGCTCTGGAGGCTGGAAGTTCAGGATCAGGGTGCCAGCACAGTCAGCTTCTAGAGAGGGCTCTCTTCTTGGCTGTGCTGCCTTCTTTCTGTGTCCTCACATGGCAGGGAAAATGGTGGGGGTTGGAGGAGAGGAGAGGGAGAGAGAGAAAAAGCAAGGAAGCTCTTTGATGTCTCTCTTTATAGGGACACTAAACCCATCATAAGGGTTCTACCCTTAAGACCTCATCTAAACCTAATTATCTCCCATAGGCTCCATTCTCCAAATACCATCACATTGGAGGGTTAGGGCTTCAACAAATAAATTTGGGGGAGACAATTCAGTCCATAACACTGGGAAATACATTGGATTCACTTTGGGAGGGGGACAAGACTTTATTTGTTGCGTAGGTGGGTTTTTGTTCTAGTTATGTACTAAGAGTCTACTTTTATACTCTATGTACTACTAAATTAGCACTTCGTATTTTAGAGTATTTGATACCTGAAACACGTATTTATCAATATTCATTATGGTTCTGCATGATTAGTAAAAGGCATTAGCTTGTATTAGAAATAGCCTGAGCTTTAATTTTCTTAGAGATACAACTTGCCACTTACAAAAGAGCTGGGTGCTCTTTAGTAGGTAAATTAATTGCACACTGCTTCTCTTAACCTGTAAGACAGAGCAGACAATAACTCTATGTAAGGTTCTTGAGAGGATTAAAAATATGACTGATGCATGCAGCACAGTGGCTACACAGTGGTGTTTTGTAGGTGGTTAATACATGGTAACTACTGTTACTATGTAGTTAAAGCATAATTTTTGTACTGTTAAACTTTACAGTAAAATTGTATGTTGTTTTCATTTTAACAAATATGCTATTTTATAAAAATAAATTTATCCTCAATGATAAATACAAGTGCAATCTCTTCAATTTAATATGTCATTTGTGATTTACGAAAGATAAAAATTTAGAGGGCTACAGAATTAGTTTCTGTTTGGATGTGTCTTCATCAAAAACTTATATATTTTCAGAAAAATACACCCAAATTTAAAACATTGTGTAATTTGAACTAAGATACATCATCTTTTTCAAGAATTTATTTTTACAAATGAAGTACGGTGGAAAAAAGTTTGTAATTTAAAATATTAACATGAAACAAAATTAGAAACCCTAAATCCTAAAATTATGTAAGAGAAAACTACTAAGTTTTTTGGCATATATGGGTCAATACTTTTTTCTTAATTGTATAATTAATTCATGCTGTTGAAATACATTTAAGAATATTGAAATTTAGTATAATGTAAAAAGTTAGTGCGCCTTGATGTTTTGATGACATTTTTCTTTGTTGTTTAATTATACTTGAGATCATGTTGCACACATTGGTTTGTAATTTAAGTTTTTGCACATACTATGCTGTGATGTACAGCAATTGATTTGGCGTATGTACTGGTATGCGGGCAGGAAGAACTTGAGGAGAAGAATCTTGTAGATACAATTTCATGATGTCAGATTCGTGGTGGTATTGAAGATAAATGTGGAGTGTTGTGGGTTGATAACATCGAAACAGAAAACTGGTAATCAGAGAAACATAACTCCGAGGCCTGCGAGCTTTAACCGGTAGACAGATGACTGAGCCCGGAGGAAGGATGAGTGTGTCATAAACTGGGTGTCACGCATGCTGGTCCTGGGCTTTTTCTCTCAGCGCTCTCAAGACTTCGTTCATTTTTCAATGCAATAACTGTGTTCATGTTTACCAGAGGCCTAAAATCTGCGTCATTGGGGCCATTATTTTCTGGCGGCATGCCTTAGTATCCACAGGTACTTGGACTCAACTAATTTGGGTTATGGGAATACACTGTTTGCGAGTCTCTTCCTGACATCTGCACAGGCATTAAAGTAACTTAGACCTCATGGATGGAATCTATTTTTCAGGTTTGGTATTTAAAATGCATCGTTTCCATCAGGGGCTACTGGCAAACAGCATTCTGTTCTGTAAATTTGCATGGGAAAGCCATTATCACAGAAAGGTCTTTAAAGACCTAATTCTCCTCAGTATTAAAATGAAAACCTTACAAAATTCTGCTTTTGACCATTTTTCCCCCTAACTTTTTAAAAAGAAATTCTCCCTGATTAAAATTTGGAAAGTGAATATATGAGTTAAAGAAAAAGAGAGAGAGAACAAAGCCACAAAGCAGAAATGCACTGGAACTTTGTTTTACCTCTATTTATGTACCTCCCATTACATCTTATATACTGAACTTTGGGAAGAAAAGATGAAGTGAAGTATGTAGTCTGCGGGAAGTTATAGAATGCCCAAGATGAGTTATTGAAGACTTACTGAGATACAGATAAACCTGGCTCTTACCCATGTTCCCATGGTGGGTAGTTTTGCTTCTAGCTCCATCACTTATTAGCTGAAGGTTCTTTGTAGCTAAGTTAGAAATTATTTAGTGTCTCTGGCTTTTTTTTTCTTGAATATAAAATGAAGATAATGGCATGAATCTTGTATGCATCACTGAGAGGTATAAAAGAGAGAATCTACAGTGGCACCTGTACATTTACATGGAACTTTTCTTGTGTGTTCCCTCCCTTGGCGCCAAGATTGTTAGAGTTCATGCTATCTCTGTTGGGTCTGGAGAGCAGGCAGCATCAGATTTTCTTCTCCCTCTATCAAATCACCATGAAGCTTCTGAAAATCCATAGTTAACTTTTCTATTGTTACTTTGTTGTTTTTGAAAATGTTCCTTTTCACGGTTTGAATCCAATGGCATTTTTCTTTTCAATCCTATATTTTGGGAGATTGGGCATTACGAATGATCTTTATCTTAAGAAGAAATTAAGGTATGTTATCTTGAGCTTCCAACTCAATATATGAAAGCAGGTTCTGATAATGGATCAAGATTGATTATTCAATAATGATGTTCTGTTATTAAGCCTGATTGGAACAGGCTGAATAACTGTGGGTCAGGGATACTGTAGAAGAGTATCTCGTAGTTTGTAGCTTGAAACATTTAATAGGTGGATTTCTAAAGTATAACTGTGATAATTCAAATCCAAAGGGGTGATCAATCTCCTGGAATAATATTTGTAAGGAAGAGCCAATAATTGTGTGCTAAGTGGATTAACGCTGCTGGGGTTGCTATCTTTACTCATGTAGATCTTTATTCATTCCACATACTTTTTAAAGTTTACTCTCATGTGCCAGCTACTGTGCTAAACTCCTCTAAAGTATCCTTAATGTCACGAAAGCATGGATTTACATGCTGAATCTGCCTGCTGCAAGTACAATTCATTTGAAGTCTTAAATTCATTTGAAACTTAACTTCTACTCCATAAAGTTTGTTTTAAAGTAAAATTAATGTATTTTGATTACAATGAGACAATTCCAATCCTCCAGGAATAGTGAGTATTAATCCTGTGACTTCATTTACTCCCGAGCACAATGTTACATTTTCCTAAATGTTTATGCACTTCTGTTAGAGTTTGATGGTTATGGGCTTTGGGGAGCCATTCAAGGTTTTTAAAAAGAATAAGAGGAAGGGAAAAAGAGGGAAAGGACATGATAAACTTTGCATTTATGGAACCTCACAACTTTAGGCAAGACAGAATGAAGAGGTATGGAAATAAAATCATAAATCAGGAAACATCAAAATAGTCTGGATTAGAGATGATAAAGATGATATCTCTGAATTTAAGAGATATCACTGAGGTTGAAGCAGAATGATTTGGGGTGATATTTAATTTGTAGAACTTGTTGGATGATTGGACGTGAGCATTTCAGGAAGAAGGAATAGAGAAGATCATGTGGAGATTGCAAGTTTGCTTGACTGAATAGATTGCAGTAAAATTCCAAGACAAGGAAATAAAGGATGAAGAACATGACTGAAGGAAAAAGCTAAAAATTGTACTTTGCATTTTTAAAGGTATTTTGGATACATTATGCTGTATAGGAGTTGGATATGCCATTTGGAAATAGGGGGTAATCCTGAGATGGAGATATAGATTTAAGACTCATCAGCCGGGAGGTGATTGTTAGTGCCATGACACCAGACTCTTGAGAGAATTGTTATTTGAGAGGAATCAGAAATTGAGAAGTAGCAAAAGACACTGAGAAGAAAATCTGAATGCAAAGTTTCTGCGCCAAAGGGACATCTTAACCCCCCATAAGAGGAGATAATAGAGATCTAAACTGGAATCATTTTAGAAGAGATAGAGAAGGAAGGACTGACTTGAAAAAAGAACTCTTTGTTGTTAAAGTTAAAGACAAACTTGCATCCAATATTCTTCAGATATTTCTAGAATTGGTCATCTTAGCTGGCCAGGGCTTTGTGTGTATTTTTGGATTGTGACTTTCCATATCAACACAGCTCCATGCCAGAAATTGAATAGAGATTTCTATGGCTTGACAAAATGAGTATTGATCCTTGGCCAAAGCGTGAGAAATTATGGCCCTCTGACACAAGGAATTATGCCTAATTCCCCAGAGAATATCTCTGCAATTTGTTTCCACAGAACCATTTTTAAAGGTAACCAAAATTATATCGTGGAGTTACGCTTTCCTGTTTACAACTTTAAGTTGAGCTTTGCTGATTCTGATACCATTTTGAATTTGACCATCATTGAAAAGAAGTAGAGATACCTAGAGTGGTAAATATGAGTGGATATAACCAATTTTAGCAAAATGGATTCTCCATGATTACTGAAAATTATTTACTATAAAGTTATATTAATATCCAGAAAGCATTTCTTTATAATAAACAATATAAATGTTTGTGTATTTATATTTGTAAACATAAATATATTTATATATTTATAAGTATAAATATATTTCTATAGAAGCATTATATATGACAAATATATATACATTGCATGCATAATATATGTTATATAAAAATATAAGTTATATATACCTAAATATATATACATTATATAATATATAAGTTATAAATATATATTATATATTAATACATGCATACTTGACTAGAGTTAATATTATTAAACATTTTTTCCTTAAGTCAAAGTGGCTTTTTACAAAATAATTTTGATGGAAAAATAAATAATTGATAGAAATATAGCACTGCGGACTCCACTTATATCGAGATCTTTGTAGACAGCTCCATCAATGTAATTCAACATAACTGGTTTGCTATTGTCTTTCTGTCATGTTATGTCTCTTTATGTTTTTTAAAAAACAAGGATTTTAGAAGATACCTAAGGCTATTAAATTTTTTTCTTCTTTTAAGTTTCCATAAAGAGGAAAATAAAAAGCAAAAGAAGCCATCGCAAGTTAACTTGATAAGACCCCATTCTTGGATCTAGGGTTAACATGTACTCTTAGCACTTTCTGTGGAGTCATGTTTTAGCGCATTTTTAGTTGTGGACTCTCTTAAATTTTCTATCTAGTTCTTGGTACCAACTGGATAGCCTTCAAATTATTTAATCTGTCTGTGTAAAATGAGCTTTGGGGTTGAGAAAATCTCATCACAAAAATTCCTTAACAAAGCAAAAGTAGTACAGTAGGAGAATTTCTTTGTACTTGAGAAGCATTTTTTTAAATTGACATATCAAACTTTCTCCTGTGCAAGTTTTTTTTTCTTTTTCCTTTCAATTGTTATTATGTAGAGTGGAAAAAAATCCCCCATGTCTTAGTGTCCTACATCTTTATCCTTTCCCTCCTCATTTGTCGTGATTTAGTTTCTTGCATATTCAACAACTTCTATCCTCCCACTTTCTCTTGCTCCCGCAGCCCATAAGATCATTCCTCCAGTAAAATCTAGCAGGTCACAGAAGACTCCACACTATTGTAAATCCTATTCTCTATCTAGAGTTCCTATTTGCTTTTTGAAAAATCCTAACCAATTATTCAAAATTTAGCATAAATCATTTAAGTAGCTACTATTTATTGAGTACTTGCAAAGTCTCAGAGATGTTCCAGGCACTTTTCCCACGTAGTAAATTTTTTAATCCTCACAGTAAACCTACAAAGTACATACTTTTATTATTTTCTTTCTTCACTAAAGGGATTTAAGGCCCTGAAAATTTAAGTAACTTACCCAAGGTCATACAGCTAGGATGTAGGCCTCAGCCAAGATTTGTAGTCAGACAGTTTGCCTCCATAACTTGTGCTTTTACCAAGTGGTATTGAAAACACTAATTTTGTAAAATTTGCTTTGACTCCACGGGCCAATAAATAACATTGTGTTCTGTTGTCAGTCCCATTGAACCTTCTTTATGTACCTTAAATTCATTATGGTAGTCCCACTTATCCGCAGTTTCAGTCACCCATGGTCAGCCACAGTTTGAAAATATTAAATGGAAAATTCCAGAAATAAATAATTCGTAGGTTAAATTGCAAGCAGTTCTGAGTACCATGATAACATCTCTTACCATCCCACTCCATCCTGCCTAGAACTTGAATCATCCCTTTGTCCAGTGTTCCGCACTGTCTACGCTCTCCACTCTTTAGTCATTTAGTAGCCATTCTGTCATCAGATCAACTGTCCTTGGTAATATTATGATGTTTTTCTGTCTGCATTGTGCGTGTTGTGGTCTATTTCCTAATGCCTTTGTTTCAGACTTTTTTATTTTTTATATTTAATCATTGTCTTCCTAGTACTTAACATACCACCTGGTGTTAAGACAGTGTGAAATAAAGGTTTCTTGGGTTAATCCAGAAGTCCCCACTTATCCATGGGGGATACGTTCCAAGACCCCCTGTGGATGCCTGGAACTGTGGATAGTACCCCACCCTGTATATACATATACTATTTTTCCTATACATACCTATCCATGATAAAGTTTACTTTATAAACTGGACACAGTACGAAATTAACAATGATAACTAATAATAAAATAGAACAATTATAACAATATACTGTTAAAAGTTATGTGAATGAGGTCATTCTGTCTCTCAAAATACCTTAATATTTTTGGTTTGCGATTGAATAAAACTGCAAAAAGCAAAACTACAGATGGCAGGGACCACAGCAAGTGAATGAGTGAATGTAAGAAGCTCCACCAAGAAGAAACAGGATACGAGTAAATGCCACCATGGAAAATAAAAAGAAATAGTTGTACTGATGGCAGTTACCATTTAGGGGACAAGGTGGGGGAAAAAAAGCTATGACATATGGCCTATAGTTAGAAAGAAATTGTATTTACTACTCTGAATAGATGGTATAGATCTCCTTTTACTGTATGCCTAACACAATGGAGGGAAACAGAAAAAAATCTCTCTTACCACTGATTTTCAGTTTTTGCAAATGCAGATAAAACTGACGTGTTTATTCAGTGACAAGAAACTTGTTTTAAAGAATTATAGCTTCTAGCTCTCTAGCTAGAAGCTAGCTTCTCTATGGCCTTTCACAGTCTTTTTGATTTTGCGTCTACTAGGTTGTTTGCTTGTTTGCTTTTTGGTAGATTTTAGTGTTAAAATTGCAGCACTCACTGCTGCACATTTTCTCCATTTCGGTGTCCCAGATGCTGCATTACGTAACTTCTCTGTCAAAACCTTCCAGTGGCTCCCATTTCACCTAAAGAAGTAATTCCCTGGAAACTCCCCTGTGGTTTGGCCTCTTGCTACCGTTTTGACGTCACTATTCACACACTGCCCCAATGCTCCTCTCCCGTGGTCCCCGGGGCTCACTCGTCACCTCCTGCTGCCTTTTGCTCAGAAATCATCCTCTCAGGGAGGCCTGTCTTTACCATTACATTTAAAATTACAACACCATGGTATGTCCCACATGATACTCTTTTAATGTTCTCTGTAGTACTCATCTAATATACTATATAATGTAATTGTTTATCATGCTTGTATTTCTTGACCTCAAGAATGAAATCCCCATGAGGACAGGGATTGCTGTGCATTTGTTTATTCCTGAAGACCCAGAACTATGCCTGGCATAGGAGGCGTTCACATATTTGATGAATAAATGAAGAAACAAGGAACTCAAGATCTGGCTTCCTTTAAAAGAAAATGTGCCTCATCCAAATCATGCCTTGGGAAGAATTGTTAGAAAGATGGAAATGTTAGAAAGTGAATTTGGTCAGGGCCACACCTGTACATTGACTTTTAACCTATTCATTACCTGAGTGTCAGTATTTAGCAAAATCAGTTTTTATTTCAGAGACAGAAAATAAGACAAAGTCTGCGCCGTGACCTACATGGCCTGGCACAACCTGGCCTCAGCCACCTCAGTTCCTCATCTTGTTCCACATGTAAAAATGACATAAATTGTTCATGGCTTTTGTTTTTTCCTAAGATTATGTATATGTATAGACTTAGATGAAGACTTTAATCCTAAGCACATGGTTCTTCTCAGATTGAATTGGAATTTTCTGCTAAATGAAATAGACAACCTATTTTTATAAAATATACTGGAAGTGAAATAATGATTGACACAATCTAGTCAATTGGTATTTTGATTGATGATTTAGGGAGGAAATTCTAAGAAGCAGTGATCACTGGAGAGATACAATTAGCATAATTTAATAATAACCTGGTTTACATGTTTTTGTCTGTTGGAATAATTATATGGATTTATTTTATATTTTTTACATTATCTCAAGTTTATTTTTCCACATTAGTGTGCAACCTGTTAAAATGTTTAATGTGTTGAAAAAGGCCACTTGCAATAGAGTATGAGAAATATGGGGTACACATGTTTTTATTTTTTTCTGCCAAATTAATGGATAAGTCTCCTTGGAAATTTGGGGAGGACACTGATTTGATTTATAATATATAATAATATAATGTACTTAATCATATGACTATATGACTTAAGTATACAGTATTTTTATGAAGATATGTGTATTTATAATATATTTTAAAATATGCCATTAAATATATTAGTAGGCTTCTGTCATTTTTTTTCTATGTATGGTGTACAGACAATGATATTAGATGGAATGAGAAAAATTTTTCTGAGAATAAAACTATAGTACCATAAGGAGATTGATTTTATGATCACAGCTTTTTTATTTCCAGTTTTTCATTGTTCATTTTTTATACCTTGGCAAGCTGATCTTTAGTGCCGGCCAAAATTTCACTTGGCTGTTTATTGTAAATTATCCTAATTCATAAATGAGAAAAATTTTGATACCTGCCTAATTTTAGTTGGATGAAATAACTGATTTCCTTCTAATGTATTTTTTGCTCCATAAAATGATATGTTAATAAATGAGGAAAAGCAGTCATAACCTGGCAAAGTGCAGTTATTCTTGCTCAGAATTAAATAAAGCAAAATGGAGAAAATTCAAAGTATTTCTTTAACCATTGATCGATTATTGCTATATATGTTATTTTAATGAATCAGAGTAACTCTCATAAAAGTTGTAAGACACTTATGGGATCCATTTCAGAGGGTGTATAAAATTTTTATAACTAGTAGGAAAATTTCTAAGTTCTTAAAAATGCCCAAATGCTCTGATGGAATCAGTTGATTAATTTTCAGATAGGTATTAAAGTAAAAGTATCAATAATATTCCCAGTAGTAACAATTGTGTGCCCATGATATTCATTTGTTCTTTTATTTCAATGAACCTCATGTATGAACATGTAGCTCTATACATCATTTAATTTATAAGTGATATTTGTTTTCTAAATTTTTTTAATCTATGAAATAAACTCTGTAGCATTTTTTTAGCTAACAAACTCCCATTCTGGAATATGATTAAAGCTGTTACTGCAACTTTTAAACAATTTGTTTCTTAAATAAAGAAATTTAATATATTAAACAGGATATTCACATTAAATATTAACAGGCTATGGTAGAATTTTTGCATCTTGCTTTTGGGAAAACTCATTTTTGTAAAAATAAAGGTTATTGCACATGAATGCTTTCTCATTATAAAAGATTCAAACAGTAACAAGACAGAACAAAATATGAGTGTTTACTCTCATGGCCCCTCTTACTCATGCTCATCACAGGTAAAAATTGTTCATAGTTTTTAGCATGCATTGTTCCAGAACAACAGTCTAACCATTTCCAAGCATGCACATCTTGATGTTGATACATGAAAAAATGGAATCATAATGTATATTATTTTTACTTGAGTTGAAGGAGATCAAAATTCTTTCGAATTAGAGACATTTTCTTGTACAGCTGAAGGTCACTCTTTCTTAGTTGGACAGCTCTACCCAAGTAGTTACTACTGCTACCACTGCTACCTGGTGTGAGTTTCCCCTGGTTACTGTAGCATTTTCTTTTCATAGCATCTCAGAGGAATAGGAAACATGTCAATGAGAGTATAAAATAATTGTGTAAATTAATTAATCAAAAAGCCAGAAGTGTTGCTTAAAAATAGGAATTTTTTCTTCTATAGATGTTTGCCAAGTTTGCCTACGTTCTTTTTGCGTGTGTGTGATCATTACTATAATATGACCCTATATTGCATATCTCATATTAGCTGTAGAGTAAATACTTATCAGGATACTTTGGATATTTCTTACATTGATTCTGATTTTTTTTTTTCTTGTCCTCCCTCTCATCTGACCTTTCTTCCACTTGCTATTTTTTTTTTTTTTTCTATCTTTCAGCCTAACATTTGGGGAATATTTGATGGCAATGAGTTTAGTATGGGGTTTCTCAACTTTGGCAATATTGACATTTCAGGCCAGATGACTCTTTGTTGTCACGGGGGATGTCCTATGCATTGTGGGATGTTTAGCAACATCCCTGGCCTCTACTCAAGAGATGCCAGCACAATGCTCCCAGTCGTGACAATGAAAAATGTCTCCTGACCTTGTCAAATGTCCCCTGGGGGGCAAAAACACTCTCAGTTGTTGTCAGATGTCCTCTGCGTGGCAAAACCACTCTGGTAGAGAACCGCGGTTTAGTAGCATTTCTAAGCTCATATCACATTTTTCTGACACATTTTTCAAGGACAGGTAGCTATCCCTGAACCAGTCCATAATATGTTTTGAAGTATGATTACAATTGTCATAAAGACTACACTATTGAACCTTCACTCCATATATGTATAATTGACTTTAACTGTCTTAGCAGTAGCATTTGCTGCAAAGATAGGGAAAAAAAATTAAAAGAAAAAATTTGCTGATGAAAAAGTCCTCTCCAACTTGGAAGAAATAGCCTGATCTATCTATATGGGTATCAGTAACCTGATACTAGACCTTCTTTTCCGTCTTGTCGAAAGCTCATTCAGTACTTTTAACACTTGGCACTATAAAAAACATACATTTGGGCTAACGTAGTGCAATAGAACATATGAACGTGTTTTCTGAGAAACATGTTTTGTTAAAAAACAAAACAAATAGACCTTTCAGAATAGATGATACATCATAAATTCTAAATATGTATGGGTTTTTCACACATAATCCCTAACATTTATCTTTTAATATGTGAGTGTATGTAATCTTCAATCCAAATGGAAAAACAAAGTAAAATTTTAATATTTTACCTAGAAGTTGCAAAACTCAGTAGTGTTTTAATAATAAAACTCTGATCCTATGTACTATCTAAAAAATGTTTTCAGACATATTTATCTTTGAAATATAAAATTTTGGTGTTCTCCTCTTCCAGAAAAGGACCAACAATGGCAAAAAATAAACTGCCCTTCACAATGAAGTTTAGACTACTTCAAAAAATGTTTCCTGTATTTTTAGACTTAATGTTCTTATTTCCGCTCTTAGTATATATTCATGTGTAATGAATTTCCTGTTGACTTTAAAATAAATTTTTACTATAGGCTATTTTAAAAGAATTACCTATTTCAAGCTTTTCCCAACATGTGGTTAAATCACTTCCTTTGCAGAAACAATACTCAATTATTTTGAAGTTAAAATTTGAATGTGAAATTCAAGCATTGTATTAAATTTAATGTATCAATTTACTTTTGTCTTCAACACGCTGATCTTTAAATCTGTAATTTCTGATTCTCCTTTTATAACTGTTTTTAACTACCTAAACCGATTTCAAAAGATTTGAAAGTGAAAGATCCAATAGAAAGATGAAGTGTTTTCTTTGATTTCAAATTTATGTAAATTTGAATTAATGTAAACCACATTCTAGATATTAAAATTATATTTGATCCTAATACTGATTCTAACTAATATAATAGTCCATAAACTGGAGAGCAAGTAAAAATTACTAAAGAATAATATTCTGATAAAAATATCTACGCCACTTCTTTAGTGTGCTGTGTCATGCTAAAAATGTTTGCCATGTGTAAGTCTTTATTGCATCACTGGCAATATCTGACTCTCACTTGTACGGATTTCAATATTTTATTCAGGTAAACCTTTTTAAAACTTAAATATATTTAAAAGGGAAATCTACTGTGGTCTTCTATTTTTTTCAATACACATTAAATAGTAAAGTAAAAAGGATTACAGAGTTGAAAGTTTACTCAGAAATCACTTAAAATCATCCAGAGTATCACCTACCACTGAGTGGAGGCAAAAATTTATACACTATAAAATGTGCCCCCCTCTGGTTTGCAGAGGCTTTAGATTGTAAGCAGGAATCTTGCAGAAGATAATCAGAAATTCTGCTGCTTCATTATTACTTGAGATTTTATACACAGTTATCTCAATACAATATAAATTAATCATTATAGAATGCAATTAAGTATAATACATTTACATTTTAAAATTCTTTTTTTTTTTTTAAGTAAAGGGTGGACTTTAATCTTTATTTACAGAACACTGTAAGGTATGAAATTCCATATAGAAATAAGAAATTCTTTCAGAAGACAGGCTTCATACAGTATGTACAGTTTGGAACTTTTCAAGCGCAGTTTCCTTGTAAAAAGTGCTACAATAACAAACCACATTTAAAAAGAGGTCTTAGTAGAGAAATAGTAAGACAAACTTATACCAAACATAATACACAACAACTTTATGCCTCAGCTGTACAATCTAAAAGTTAAAAGGTCCCAGGATTCCTATCCTGAACTTGGAAGGTATAGAGAATTCTTTCCTGAGAGTGGGGGGAGAAGTTGGCATTGGCTGCTAGGTGGGGTTGCAACAGAAGTAACAATATGACCTTTTCATTTTGCCCTCTTCTGGTGACATGAACTTTAATAATATCTTAGAGTTAAGGAGAAAGTTGAAGTTTTTTTCAGCTTAATTCTAAATCTCCTCAGGAAAGACATGAAAAGCAGCTTATAACATGTGGCTGGGTATAATATTCAGGGTAGTTTGTTGTCATCCAAATTTATAGCAATTCTTTTATCAGGTATTTCTATAGCTGTTTCTCAGTTTTTCACAACACTGCAATTCTGCCCTACCTTTGTTATTTCAGCTGTATTATGGAGGTTTGTTTTGGAAATGTATATTGACTAAAGTTTCTTATGCCACCCTCACTTAGTTCTTTATAGTAAAGATAACATTTATTTAAAGTCGTAGACTTTATGGCTGAAAGTTCCATTAGAGCCAGCCAATTTCCATTCCCACTACTTCCCTCACCCTGATTTTGGCCTTCAATACCTCTTGCCTGGTTGCTTGAAATTCTTTCTTAACTTTTCTCTCAGCCTTGGGTATTTTCTCACTTGTTCACTGCAGCTATGATCATGTTTCATCCTGGCGAAAAGCCTTCAGAATCTTGCCTTTTGTCAAGACCTCTTTTTTTTTTTTTTTCCATGTAAGTATATTTGAAAGGCCTGTAGTCGTTCACATTTCTAAGAAATATTATAATAGAGTTATTCCAGCTGGAACTTATACTATTTAAACAGTCCTTTATTCAATAGGTATTTACTGAGTGCCTACTATGTACATTGTATTTTTTTTAAATTCAGGATATTATGGGGGTACATTTTGGTTACATGAAATGCATTTGCCTCGCCCACTCCAGGGCTACAAGCGTGTCCTTCCCCCATACAGTGTGCCCCATTTCCGTTAGCTGTGGTTTTACCCCTCATGCCCCCTACCTGACCGGCACCCAATGAGTATTACTACCATGTGAGCACCTTAGCGTTGATCGATTAGTACAATTTGATGGTGAGTACACATGGTGCATGTTTTTCCATCATTGTGATACCTCACTTCAAAGGATGAGCTCAATCTCTATCAAGGATAATACAAGAGGTGCTAGATCACCATTGTTTTTTGTGGCTGAGTAGTAGTCCATGGTATACATATACCACATTTTATTAATCCACTCATGTATTGATGGGCATGTGGGTTATTTCCACATCTTTGCAATTGCGAATTGTGCTGCTATAAACATTTGAGTACAGATGTCTTTATTATAGAATGCCTTTTTTCCCTTTGGATAGATGCCTAGTAGTGGGATAGACCTCTTTATCTTATTTTTACTGTATTTTTTCCTTTGCCTTCTGTCCTGTCCTTATCTGTTCTCTTAACTCCTCTGCTCTATACAAACTGGACAATCATTGTACCCTTAGGAGTTTTTACTTTTGCTTCTGCTGTCTTTTCTTCTGTTCATTGTGTTTTCCTAAACCAATATAAATTTATTTGTCTGTAAATATGTACACTTCTTTCTGGGGTCAGCTCACATTTTGCCTTTCATCTTAAGCTTTTTGAGTTCTCTTTTAATCCTCCACAAACAGGGTGTAATATCTCTCTTTCTCCTGAATTGCCATTATGCTTCTTGTGATTTTATTTTGTTTTACTATTTGATGGCTAGGCTGCAGTCTCAGCATGGAGGAAAGGCATGGGTTTTAGAGTCAGGCATATCTGGTTTCTGATCTGTTCCCTCTGTAACTACCCTGAGCAGGGGCTGTATTGCGGTACATACTTTTTTATATTCTAGGGACTCTGTTCCCTCAGGCAGAGTTGCGGTTGGCAATAAATAAGTGTTTGAAGGATGAATAACTGTTTATTTATGAAGGAATGTTATTTTAATATTTACTCAAACAATATCCTGAAGAATCTTAATGCTTTTGCCACCCACAGAGAAATCACTTCCTTCTCCAAAAAAGTGTGCAGTTAAGGAGTTTGTGTGTGGGAATTGAATGGAAATGTGCAATTGAGGAGGTATCTGAAGATTGCTTGTGTGTGTGTGTGTGTGGGGGGGGGGGTGTGTGTGCGCGCGCACACACTTCAAGAAGGTTGCTTTTACTATCACCATTTTTCTATTTATTTCAAATTTATTTGTATTAAAGAAAGTCATTTAGAGCCAGCTGTAGTCACTTACAATTCCTAATGCTTGTTTCCAATCTTTAAGGGGGAAATTGATGTGGCATGGCACTGGGAAATTCTAGGGCAGCCCAATCTTTTACCCCTCTATGATTTACCTTCTGTGCAGCAAGTTACCAGACAGGAAAAACCTACCATATTAACAAATAGGCCATGCGAAAGAGTTTATTAATTTAAATAATTGAGTCATATAGTTAGGCTCCTAAAGATACTAATTTGCTTTTCTACCCTTCCTGTATTTTCAATGCAATCTGCTTAGCATGGTAAAATTTAGTAGCAGGTATATTTGTCTTAAACTCAGTCCAAAGGGCTAATGACAGAAATAGGAAAATAAGGATTTAATTGCAAGATATCCTAATGACTAAAGAAGGCCCTGAGTTTGGCTATCATGCTGCTCATGCACAGAGGTGTCTGCGATTACTCTGAGCATTTTTTTGTATTTACTCAGGACTAGATGAGCAAATGACCGAATGTCAGTGCTATTAATTAAATTTTGTTGAAGAGTCTCTGATGCCCCCGAATCATTTTCCAGGGAACATTCTGAAAATAAACCTCTAATAATAATTGCTTAGTGAACATATAAAATGCCAACAAACTTTTCAATGCTCTTTCTTCAAGAGGAATAATATTCAAAAGAGCCTCCTTTTAAGTGACACGTGAGGATTTTTCCCTCCGTCATTAGATGCTTGTTTATTTTAAGTTGAACTTTTAAGACATTGAATATAGTTACTTAAGAACCTTTAAGTTTTTATCTCAGCTTAGTTATTTAATCAACTTAAAAATTAACTTCATTTAAACTTGTAGGCTCATTTCCAATCTAATGAAATCAATGGCAAGTGTGTCGGTGCTAAACAAAACTATTGAAACTTTTATTGATATATTTTTTTCCAAAACTCAGTTCAGATATTTGAATATTCTTAAAGTAGATTATACCAAATCATGTTGATAGTCTCTAACTTGGGAGAATATGGGGCGTCCAAGTTGGCCAGAAATGTATGAAGCCTGGTGGACTCCTTAGAGAATGCAGTATAATTCTTGATTATATTTCAGACTGGCAGCTTTGAATATAGCAGAATTAATAAAAGGAGAACAAATAAAATTCAGCTGTTTTAACTTCATGCCTTGTTCAATCTCATGGAAATTAAAATTATTTTAAGTTTGATTTTCTTTACTGTTTCTGTCCGAGAACAGGATATCCATGTTCATGATTTGAGCAAAACATTTTATTCTGATTTAGGTGTGATAATAACACAGAACGTCGTGATAAATTTACTTTTCCATTGCTGGTAATTGTTATCCTAGCTACAAATTTTTATGTTTAATTTATAGGACCACATGAAAATTTGGAGACTGGAAGCCAGATTATTTTCTGAGGCTTCTCTTGAGTTTATATCCTGTACACCTTTGAGGCATTTGACTAACAGGGCAGGGGACAAAGGGAGGGTGCTCTATGGAGATAATGGCGGTAACTCTCCGCAGGGAAAATATTGACCGGGCTGGAATCATAGCTATCTTTGTCACTTGGCATGTCCACACCACTTTTATGTTAAAGGTGAATTTTAATCTGAAAATTACATAGTGAGCATAAATATTTCTCAGCTCTTACTCTTCATAGATCCTTGATTTCTGAGTGTCTGGACTAATGCATTGTTTTGGCACACATATCGTTATAATTTTTGTATGCATTGTCCCAAATGATGGGACAATATAATACCCATATATATTCTGTATACTTAAAATGCAGTTCCAGAAGGACTGCATTTATTACTTTCTTTGCAGTTTCCTACTATACTGGAGTGGGTTTTTAATACATGCTGACTGTTTTAAATGATAATGAACCCTAATCAGCTGCTCTGCTTCATTTTTGTTGGCTTACTCTTTAAATCTGTGGAATCAGCAAGGCAGTGTCCTAGCTCATCTGGTGGGATGCTTGAGGTTTCCTATACTCCACGTTAGACGTGCTGAGTCTAGATCTAATATTTCCTTGTATATACAATCTGTATAAGCTTTAAGAGCTTAGTAATATTTTAATAACAGGTATTTTATCATTTCATTCATTTGCTATTGAATGCTCAATACTTTACATATATTATCTTTAATTTTTACCAAAATTTCACAGAAACAAGTGAAATTATCTTTGTTTTACAGATAAAAAAATGAGACTGAGAGGGTTAAAATAGTTTTCCTTTTAGATAGTAACACCTTTCTTATTGGGTTAATGTGAGAATTAAGATACACTTCTGAAGCAGCTTACACAGAGCCTGGCACATCATAGCCCTTCAATAAGTGAAAGTTTTACTGTTGCTGTTGTTGTTATTACTCCTATCAATGCTGATGTATCAGCTAGTGGCATAGCTGAGGCTCTGTCTGATCTGAATCTAAAGCCTATGTTGATTATAGTTGATTCCTTTTGAAATATAAGTGGAGTAAACACGATATAGTTTTATTTATTCTCCTTATGTAGCAGTGTTCTCAATTATTGCCAAGAAGCCAGGTGTTAATGACCTTCTGGAATAAGTTTCTGTCATTTGCTTTAGCTTCCAAAGCAGTCCTTTAATTATTAGGGCTGACACTATGTTTCATGCTGATGACACTGTTCCTAGAAGCTCTGCAACAGATGGTGGCTATTGTGTGGACTCAGCACAGTTTTCCTGGGCTGTGCTGCCAACTCAGCAGAATTCGGCGGCTAAACAGTTTGCCTATACAAGGCATCAGTCTTTGGTGGAGAGACTTATCTGGAAAACCAGAAGGAAAAAAAAAAAAAAAAAAAACAGAAACAATTCTCATTAAAATGGGTTGCAGGCTCTAGCTGAACTCTGTTCTCTGTGTGGTATTTTGTGTCAGATTGAAAAAACATACGGCCAGAAAGCTCTTTCACTGTAGGGCCAGTTAGCAAATAGCCTGGTGTCTGATTCCAGATAAAGCACACGTTTACATTTTGCATTGAGATCATTTTTATCAGAGGCTGCTGTGTTTTACAAGTGCCCACGTGAGGGCAAGGTGCCTAGTGTACCGAGCATGCAATTGATGAATGCCCTAGGGAACAATGATAAGGAGATGAGATTCCTGTGTCAACACAGGATTCTTTGTTTCATAGAAATTTTCATCATTTTGGACAGGATTATTTGAATCTGGCAATAGATAGACAGGGCTCTGCTCTTCTTGTGCCTATAAATTGGGAATCATTTCTTTGTGACATGTGGGAACTATTAATGTTTCTTTGAAGGAAAAGAGAAATGTGTTTACTTTTCAGATGTCCCTTACAAGTTTCCTTGGGAATGGACAGATGACAAAATTTTCCGTGAGAGGACTGGGGCTGTAGAGGCTATTTACTATGAAGTTAAGGTACCATAGGCCTCAGGGCCCCTTATTTTCCCAGGCTCTGTCCAAGACTCTGGGCTTTATCATACATGATCACATGTAAAATTTGCAATGAAGATGATTTAAACACAATCAGATTAAGGCTGTGGTCTTTTTGCATTCCTACTCCTCTCTTTCATATTTCCTCTAGTGCAAAGTGATGTTAGACTGGCCATGAGCAATTTTGAAATCTGGCTAATGGAATGAATGCATTGTGGATTCATTTATTTTGGGCTTAGTGGGATATATTAGCATGAGCCATATGAAACTGTCATTTTTGGAGGTCAAAAATGATTGAACATTGGCAATCTCATATGGTCAACCTAATATTTATGTGGTTCAAAGTTACTTCAGTCTATAATTTTATGTCTACTGACCTGGTAAAGGAATGTCTTCCAGGAATCTTTCTACTGCTCTTACTGCTTCCGAATGAGCCTACCTACCCAGAGTGATGAGTAAAAGTACATGGCCAGAGGTCAGTTTGTGATATGCATGCATCTAAGAACACTGGGCACTGAAAGCATGTGGGTAGAGAAGAAACAACACCACTTTGATCAACACTGATAAAGGAAAGATTAAATTATCTTTCTAGCTTCTCCATAGACAATATTATAAAAGCCGAGTTGAGGAGAAAGGAGTGCTTAGAGATGGGGTTGGCCTGGCATGCACTCCATATCTCTGGAAAATTATTGCACATAGAATGGCTGCTTTTGAAAGAATATTGCCCAGAAGAAAAGCTGTTAGTTTTTCACAAGCCAAGGATGTACCAAAGTATAGAGGTCCGCTGTATTTGCAGAGCTAAGTCTTCCAATTCTCGATTCACTGACAGTAAACGTCATGAAAAGGACTTTCAGAACTGCCTGGGTTGCTTGAGGCTCAGTCAGGTGACATCTCCAGTGCCTGTGTCCTGATTGGGAAAAGATGGAAGAAGTTGCCAGTGGGATAAAAGCAAAAACAAAAACAAAAAACAACAAAAAAACTGGAATCATATGGTAGATGCAATGGCAGGATCCAATCTAAAACTGCATTGAAACCAAAGAATGTGAAAAAAAGATAAAAACCCGGAAAATCTGTAAACAAGATAAAAACCAACCAGATTAGTAAATTACAGAAGGAATTTAAACTCAAATTCTAATGCTTTCAGTAGCACCTCAAATGCCTCGCCAGCTTAATCGCCTTGTTAACAGTAATCGGTCAGATCATGGCTCAGATACAGAGCTGGCTTTGGGCTCTAACAGAACACCAGTTTTGTGGGGTTTTTTTGTTTTTTTTTTTTTTTCCTTTTTAGATCTCACACACTGGAAAAAACAAAAATATGTTATGGGATCATCTGTAAAGGCCATCGGGGGGAGTCCTCATCGACACGCATCTATTCGGGCCTTGCTGCAGCCATAGGAAACCAGTTGCTGAGACGCTGGAGGAGCAGGGCCAGAGCCTCTGCCCCTCTCCTCTCAGGAGCGGTGACTGAGGTTTATGTAGAAAGGGAACAAAAAATGATGCAAATTTTGAACAGACCACAAAGCCACAAACTGACCCTCCCATTTTTAACTTGGAATACCTGCCATTCTGCCAAAAGACAGTATCTAGAGTAGTTTTGAATGGGTTATTATCCTCTCAGTCCCACAGACTCTGAAGCCAGGGTCTAGCTTCCTAAAAGAAAAAAAGAAGTGTACATAATATTTAAGATGCTGAGTGTCTCGTAACAAAGTTGAATACTGCTGTAAAGTGCTTTTTAGGTCTTTTTAAAAAATCCCTTTCTCATAAAGGAAACCAGGAAAATTTCAGGGGACAGAGATGAGATTTGTTGTATGATGAACTATATGTAGTTTTAGTCTTTCTCTTAATACATTGAGAAGCAGTGGTTGGAATATTTTTGAAGATGACTGGCTACACTTGTTTTCCCTCATGATAATAAATTTGTCATAACTCAGTAACATGGATTGCCCCTAGAGGTAGTTAATAATTTTGAAATATTAAGGTCTTGCCAAGTTTCCAAAGATTCAAACCTGTACTACTGATTATTAAGCAGGACACACTGAACTTTCTGGTGCAAATGCCTTGAAGGAGAAAGTAATTTCTAAAGATACAGAGAGGTAACTTAACGGTGACGTTGCACTCTGTGTCACTTCGCTTCGTATTAATATTTGATAAAGATTTCAATTTATGTGAATCAAAGTTCCTCTTGGGGAAATGGCAAATCTTTAGGATAGGCAAGATCCTATAGAAATAGTACCAAAGAATTACCACGTGGTAGAGAATAGAGTCTATCAAAAATGTTAAACTATCTGAAAAATAAAATGTGCGAGTCTTGACACAAAACGGTAGTTAGTACTTCCTGGGACATACCTCTTATAGGGCTTGCTGAGTGTGTCAACAATTAACTTGTGCTTGTGTTACATGACTATTTGGTGACTTCATTGAAAATTTGCACAATTCAGTTTTAATTCTGGATTTCTTCAGTTGACCTTGGTGAAGGTCTTACCTATGTAGAGTGGGTGTTTGACTTGTTTTAAACTACTGGAGTCTTTGGTTTTTTAAAAACTCTATATTTAAAGTAGAATTTACTGAAAGAAAAGCAGTGTATCTTAGTGACGAGTGGGTTGGTTTGGGTTTGACTTTTTTTAGTCAGGCTTTCTGAGCATTCAGATATCCTGAACGTGGAGCTCTTTAATTCTAAAATCCTCATAAAAGCCTCTCATTTGAACCCAAATCAAATTATTCTCACTACGTCTTTTCTAAAAGTTCAGGAAAAACATATTACCAGTTCAGACTTTTCATAATGAGGGAGATGCATTTGCTTGCTTTGTAATGATGTAACTCAGTGCTTATTTTGAAAAGTAGATTTTAAAAATTGGATAGCATAACAATAAGGAGTGAGCCACTTCTCATTTTGTATTTCTTCCTTTTGGGGAAAAAAAAAATACGTGTACTACAAGTCACTGTACGCACATACTACACAGTAAGTTGGGTCAGTTTTGGGGGTATATTGCAAAGTCCAGCCATTATCACCCTCCTGAGTTATTCTGAATTTTTTTTCTTACATCTTTGCTGCAGTCTAGGTGTTAGAATATACTATAATATGGCTCACCTCTACTTCTGTATTTATGTGTTTATTACTAGACCTCAATCTCAGTCTTCTTTTTCTTCTCCCACTTCTTTTTGCCTGTAGGATGTATTGTGTATAATCATGCACTTTGTATTAATATATTAGAAATCTACAAAAATATTTTGTCTGTTTTAAACTGTTAGATATTTATAATCAAAGCTTTTACCAGGGTATTCAATAAATTTAGTCTTATGAGAAAATTTTAAAAGAGAAAACATTATAAAATCCTTAAAATATGAAGAAGCAACCAAAGTGTATGAGCCAAAGTAAAACAAAACACCAAAAAAGAAAAGCATACTGAAGCAGGTATAGTAATTATCTAAAAATGTATGCAGTTTTCCTGGATTTTGTGATTTTTTTGATAATTGTCAAATTATTTAAACATGTAGTATTTTGAAATTGATTATATTTTCTTAAAGGGCTCCCCTACTCCCATTGTGTAAGCTTCAAAATTCACAACACCTGGATCTGCACCTAAAAGGGAGGCATATGGAATGGGGTCCTAATAGCAAACAGATTTCCCCTAGGAACCCAAAGATTATTTTCAGGGATTATTTTTATAACTTCTTTAATTGGAGAGCAATCATAGTAACATGTCTGATTTCCGTTTAGAGGAAAAGTTGTATAATAGAATGCAAATACGTTATAAGATTGCTACTAGAGAGTGCAAGGGTATGTTTCTAGGGTTAAGATTACATTTCAAAAAGTTCGTAACAGCTCAGTGGATCTGTTTCCATCCCTCTCTATCTGCTGTCAGCTTTGTTTATTCCCATCTTCCCTTTCAGGAAAATGAGGACAGACGGGGATCCTAAGTGAATGAGATTCTTTCTTCTCTTAATGGGAACTGGGAGCGGTGGTGTGGAAGACCTTTTCTAGGGATATTTTCTAGTTTTTTCCACTTCCGTTTCTCTTAATATGTTACCATGAGTGCTATTTTGCCTTTTCTACTGGGGTGGCCTGGGAGGTGCTGCTAGAATCAGCGTATGCATTACTTGCTAATAAATTCTCCACCGACACGAACTCCTCAGTTTTCACAAATAAAACAGATGTTTGTTCTTCTGCCCCATTGTTTTATTATTTCCTTTAATTGCACCAGCTTTGGAGAGTCTGGGAAGCAAAATAAGTAATGCTTTTCTGATTGCTGCATTCGAGTCCCCAAATATCACAAATGATTTAAAAAACCAAGGAATCAGAGTTTCTTCTAATGTCTTTTCTTCAAAGACTTTTCTTCAGTGAACTTTTGCCAGGGGAATGAGAGCCCTTAAGAGCACTGGCTTGATTTATTCATGTTGAACATGGGTTTATAAGATGAATATTTAAACATATAATACTCCCTTGTCTTTTGGAAATAACTTATATATTACTTTCTTTTCCACAATACTCCCTTGTCTTTTGGAAATAACTTATATATTACTTTCTTTTCCACTTTATAAAAATCAGAAACATCTATAATATACATGAAATGTCATGAATCATATCTTAACTCATAAATCACCTTTAAGGCAGTAGGGGAAGGACTTTGAATACCCACCTATGACTCTACCTCCTTTCTTTTATATTTCCCTATTTGGGTGAATGTGATAATAAACTTTAAGTTCTATAAAGCAGAATGTGAGGCATGCAAGATGCCTCACAATTTATTCACCATATCAAGCTCATGCAAGTCTCTTTAGTCTCTCCTTTGGGTGACCTCAGTGTTTCCTGACCTACTAATTGGCCTAGCCAATTAAAAGGTTGGAAGAAGAGGAGTTCCTCTTAAGGAAATAGTTTACATAGCATGTTTCAAAGCCTTATTCAAGGGATAGTCACTGTTGCATCATATTGATTTATTCAACAAATATTGTTTGAGTGCCTAATATGTGCCAGGTACTGTGTTAGGTGTTTGGGAGACCACAATACACAAGTAGACAAAAATCCATGCACTTAAATTGTGAACAATCTAGTGGGAGAGGCAAGCCAAATAAATGAAATACATCATATGTCACATAATGTTATGCACTATGGACAAAAATAAAGCAGGTACGAGGGCTAGAGAGAAATGGATTAAGGTCGTGGGTTGAGTATCTTACATTGCCTCCTCCAAATCCATTCTCTACTCTTCTCCATCCTGCTCTCTGCCCTGGGAAGCAAACCTATGTGGAGTATAGTAATAGGCCATCTGGAAAAAGATCTGCGGGAGGGAGAAGTGTGAGTTCAGGGTATTTATTCTCTCAGCTGCTTTCTCCTAGGTGGCCTCAGGCTGACTGTTGCCCTTCTCCAATCATCAATATTTTTCTCAAGGAAGCCCTCTCAATTGGACTCTTTTTCTAGTTTCCAGTATCTACTCTTCCTATAATCCCTTTAGGTCTGGGGGAGGCAATAGCCTGATTATTACTATCCCTGAAGTTCTGTGTTTTTCCTTTTGGTTTTACTACATTCTTCCCACACCCTTGTGAATAGTCCTCTATTAAACTCTTCATCAGTTACCTTAATTTAATGTGGCACTCATGTGCTAGGACCATGACTGATATGGATACTAGTCTAGGAATACAAGTAATAGTCTGTGATGGTTTGACATGATCAATACGTGTGAAGGAGGTGAGGAAAAAAGCTATGGAGATGTGTAAGGAAAGACCCTTTGCATAGGAAAACAGCAGCTCTTTCCTTGGAATGTTGGATGGACAGCAAGGTGGACTACGTGGCTGAAGTGAGGTGAGTAAGTGGGAGAGAAGTAGGAAATTAAGTCAGAGACATCGTAGAATGAGGTGAGAAGATCATGGAGTGTCTTTATAGGGCTTATACCAAGTGCCGGATTGGAAGTCATTGGAGGTGGTGACAAATTTTAATATGCCACTTTGGCTACTATTTGAAGAATAATCTGTATGAGGACAAAGGTGGAAGCAGGGAGACCAATTATGAGGCTATTGAGAAAGATGATGGTGATTGTAGCAGCACAGACAGTGAGAAGCGATGGAATTCTGGGTGTATTTTGGCAGTACAGGGACAGAATTTGCTGAGGGATGTAAGATGTTAAGAGAGTAGTCCAGATTTATGCCAAGTTTAGCAATTGGGTGGATGGATCCATCTTTTGTAATATGAGGATAGCCATTGGAGGAAGAGTTTAGGAAGGAAGATTAGGAATTTGATTTTTTACCTGTTAAATTTGAGATGCATTGGTGTAGATGTATTGAGTAGGCTCTTCATAGGAAATGCCTAGGCTAGGGATACAAATTTAGGAGTCATCAATATGTAGATGGTATTTAAAGTTATGAGATTTGCTGAAATTACCTAGGCTGTTGATTCTCAAACTCATTAGTTGGATATTTATAAATGTAATTTTCACTGTAAATATATGGTGGTTGAGTCAGTCCTATCAACCTTTAAAAACATTATTAAGATTAAATATACGTTTATACATTTTATAAAAAATAAAGAACTGTATGTTCTATAATTAGCATATATAATACATATATATGCTATATGTACTACATTAAGTACCTATAAATGTGCATATCCATAAAATACCAACATCTCTATGTAAACATATAAAGTGTGTATAACAGAAGAAGTGTGTTTGAAAATATTATTTGTCTTTCTGGAAGGCACTTTTATTTAAATGTCACAAAATGAGAGTAATCACTGATTTTCCTGCCAAATGGAGAATTAAATTACAATTCTGAGAAGCGAACATAAGGAGCATTATTGCAGCTATCCTTGAAATGTCAATCTGCTTTTAAAATGTAATTATTTTAAGCCATTTGTTTACAATGTGGCATCATTATATGTATACAATTTCAAACACTTGGGCCTTCTGTGATTTGTATCTAACTTTTAGGATTTTGAATAAAAGGCAGTTTGCAATAGTAAAGAGATCTATTACGGTTGACTAGGAGTCAGAAGTATGGATTTCTAGAATATTTTGTCACCAACTAGCCATGTGAATTTATAACACTGAATTTCTCTGGGCTTCAAATTCCTTGAAAATGAAAAGGTTAAATTAGATTACTAGTGTTTCCACAGTTCCATAGACCCCTCTCCCCCTGCCTCCAGACTGGTAATAATGGGCCAGGTATGTCAAAGATGTATCCTTTACTTTGTTTCATCTGGAGCCTTTAGCATTTATCTGCTCTGTGTCAGTGCTACCAAGGAAGACATTTTGAACCATAGGATTATCAGTTAAAAAATCTTAATCTTGTCTAAAAAAAGAATATTTTCAATTAATTATGTACAAAGTTTTTGACAGCTTTGAGAGCTGCCTTATCACCACTATTCCGTAAAAAACATCCAGCTAGTTTCATAACTGTCTTCCCAGGTAACTATTCCTTTTTTGCCTCTGATGTATAATTTAGCCTTACCATTCTTTAATTATGGAGTCTTAGGATTTTACAGTTGAGACAGACTTTAGAAATGATCTCTTTCAACCTCTTTCCTGATACAGAATGACCACCACATCTCTGACAGTAGTTATTCAAAATCTATTTGCAGAGTGCCAGGGGCTAATCAACTGGGATGGTAACCCATTTCATTTTGTAAGAGCTCTTAAGCTTTCTTTTGTGCAGCCAAAATAAATATCTTTGAAACCTCCACTTTGGGCCATTTTACCATAGTGATTTGAAAACACTGTCTGTGGTTAGTGGCTCTGAAAGTTTACTGTACAAAAGAATCACTTAGAGGGTTAAGTTGAATATTCCAGGACTTCCTATCCAAAGATCGTTGGAATAATCAGAAATAGAGTTCAGCAATTTACATTTTTAACAAACATTTCATGTAATTGTAGATGTGAATTGTTATTATAACTCACCACATAATACTGTGGATTGGAAAATTCAGTTATGAAATAGTTTGTACAATTGATTCCATTTTTGTGTTGAATAGCATCTGTGTACAAGAAATTCCATTTTTGTGTTGAATAGCATCTATATATAAGAAATTCCATTTTTGTGTTGAATAGCATCTATGTATAAGAAATCCAGGAGGATATCCCCCAAATTTTATAAATGGTTGATTATTTCTCCATGTTAGACAACTTATACTTTTACTTATCTTTACATCTTAATGTAAAAATAATGATTTCTATAATTATTATATATTGCTTTTATCATTAAAAATAATAAATTTTAATGTACAACTTATATTTTTACTTATCTTTATATCCTGTTTCCTCAATGAATATCTATTACATTTATGATTAAAATAATACACTTGCATGAGTGATTTATCACCCCCTCTTCTGCAAAATCACCTTGGAGACTTGCAAGGATGAAATAGACTTATCTAGTGTGGCAACATTCTTACTGCTGCTGACTCTTTTCAGGGCACTTTAGAGTAAGGGTCTTTGGGTAAAATATATTGACTCTTCCTATCTTTAAGGGAGGATGATGGTAACGTTGGTAGTCATCTCATTATTTGGCCCAAGGCCATTTCATCAGTCATTCATTTACTCTTTTCACAGCATTTATGTTCTAGGAGTGGGAGCAATCACTAGAGCTAGAAAGAAAATCTTGCATACCGAATTCCTCCTCTAGCAGAAGAGGCAAGGTGACATAAAGAACAGAAGTGCTGTCTCTGCTTGGCAAACTCTGGAGTGGTTTCACTGAAAAGTGGTTGAATGAGCTGAGTCTTGAAAGTGAGGCACAGTCTTACCTAAGCAGATGGGGGATTGGAGAGAGATTTTTCCTTGAAAGGCATATGCAAAGCCATAGAGATGTGACCTAGAGTATTATAAATGGGGAACTGTAAGTAATTTGATATGGCTAGAGGGCTGGATGCTAAGGAGGGAATTTCAAGAGGTAACTTTGGACAGGTAAGCAAGAGCCTGATCTTGGAGCATCCTGTGTGCCATTTGAAAGAATTGGGAAATTTAGGTAAGTAACTTGATCAATGTGACAGGTAGAATAGAGGAGGTGGCTGGAGATAGAGAAACCCATTAGGAGACTATTCTGATACTAGTAAGTGTTTGAGGCAAGAGTTATTATGGGGCAGAAATAGTATTTCAGTTGTTCAAGCAGATGAAAATATTTTGGTGAAAGATGGGTATCTATTACCAAGTAGAAATTGGTATAGGTCAGGATTTAAGCTAGGATTTAATTCTCTTTGTATTTATTCTTTTCTAACTCAGTCATTATGTATGACATCTCTTAATCTCTAAACTCTGTCTTCTCTTTTCTAATTATCCCAAGAACCTACTAAACTTAGTTTAAGGAAAATAAAGAAAAGATTACTCCTTAACCATCAGTGTCTGTTAAAAGTAGAGTTACTTTTGTACTTCTTTGGGTTAAAGAAGGGATTTTTATGTTAAAAGGAGCCAATTTAGAAGACGTGTAATTTTACAATTATCAGTGTCTTCTTATTTGAATTTTAATGACAATACTACTACTCTGAATTTTGTTAGGAGCTTTGCCCTCACGCGTATGAACAACAGTTTGAAACCGTACGATTCTCAGAGATCTCTCTTTAAGACCAGCTGCAGTTATGATGTGATCACTCATTGTTCTATAATAAGCAACTTAGACCCAACTGGCCACTCTTTGGACTGTACCCATACAAAGCTGTTTCTGTCCCACACAGGCAGGGACTCCCTTATTCCAGGCTCAGCTGCAGGGCCTGTTGAATTAATCAAAGGTTACTTAGACCACATTCCCTAAAGACTGGGGAATTTCTGTAGTGACTCCACCCTAACATTGAACTTTTTGCCCTTTTAAAATGTTCCTCTGACAGCTGGGGATCTGAGAGCTGTCTAACCCTGGGAAGACAGATTAGGAAGAATGTTTTCTGAAGTTTATTGTTGAGAAATGTGGATTCACATGTTCTTTTGCCTGTCAGAATTTACTTAAAAAAATTGTAATTAACATTTTTAAACTCCCTAGACTATAATAGGTGCTGCATTTAGTGCTTGCTTTCACTATTTCACTTAGTCCCAATAAAACCTTATCAGATGCTTATAATTATTTCTGTTTTATGGAGGAGGAAGTGGAGAGCCTGCTAGGATATGGGTATCTAACAACTTAGGACAAGTGTTTCTCAACCATGGCTACACATTAGACTCACCTGAAAAACTTTTTTGAAATACAGATTCCTGGGTCTATAGCAGATGAATTCAATTAGAATCTCTGGGGTGGGGCCCAGGTAACAGAATTTAAAAGCAAACAACTGAAACCTTCCCAGGTTGATTCTGATTTGCAGCTAGTGTTGAGAATCTTAGTCCTGATGTCCTGACACTCATACCTTATCAAAACCGTGGTTCCTAGCCCAGCAGCATTTACATCAGGTGGAAGCTTGTTATAAATCTAGAATATTGGGACTTACCCTGACCTACTGAATCAAAATCTGAATTTTAAAAAGATCCCTAGGGAATAGGGAACTATTTGTACTGCCTTTGCAACTTTCCTGTAATTCTAAAGCTATTCTAAAATTTAAAATTTATGTTTATTACAAAAAAAAAGATAGTGTTTGTGAAACAAAGATAAAACCTTTCCTCTGGGAGCTCAGTCTAGGATGAGAGAAACTTATTAAAAGGCAATTTGCTAAGAGCTATAATGGAAATAATGTAGAAAGTGCTGTCACTTTATAGGAGAAAATGAAAAATGCTGCTTGGAGGAATTAGAAAAAATTGCCAAAGGAAGGTGACTCGAAGGCATTCCAGGCACAGAGAAAGGCGTAAGGGACAATTCCTGTATGAAAAGTTGCTAATATAAAAGGAATTTAAAAAGGAACCTGAGCTTTAATAAAAGTATGTTTGATACACATGTATATATTTTAAAAATATGATAAATTCTAGCAAAAAAGTGCGGATTAGTGCCAGACTAGAAAGGTAATATAATAATGGAAGAGTTTCTTTCTCTTTTCTTGGAAAAGCAGAGTAATTAAGGTAAATTAATGTATTTGCAGCATTACCACTCTTGGAGGGGGTTGGGGACATGCCCTTTTTTGATATTCTTTCTTCTTGGATCATTGTGACTCTATTTTCTCCAACTTATCAGTTTCTTAGAGATTCCACGCTTAAATTCTCTACTGGGCCTTTGCAGATGCTGTTTTCTCTGCATCTACAAAGAATTTCTGAGCATGTCTGACCTTTTATAATCCTGGTTAACTCCTTCTCATCCTTCAGCTAGGATTCTGCTGAGAATCACTTCTACTAAAAAGCTTTTTCTGAGTATATGAAGTCTGGATTGGGTACCATTCCTCTGGGTTTCTATAATATCCTTTATACATTACATTACTGCTAATGTTCCTTTTGTCTGTTTCTCTCATTAAACACTAAGTACTTTGAGGACAGGGGTTATTTTCAGTGGCTTCTGTGTCACCAATACTTTGCACAGTGTTTGATTCAATAAGTGCTTTGAAATAAGTGAAAGAAGTGAAAATAATAGCCTATTTTTGCCATTCGTTTACAGTGACAAGATGATCTTTGGAAATGACAGTAAGAGATTGAAATGCTCTTAGTGTTAATAGCTAGAATGAAACTTAGAGACTTCACCTGTGTATAACACATGGCTGGCATAGAGCGGATTTCCTAAATTTAAGTTGTGTGAAAGCAGGAACACTTTCATTTTATACATGAGGACTCTCTAATTTAGATTATATTGAGTATGTCTCCCTTAGCATATTACTATGAGAATGTGAACTCAGACATGGATATCATTGCTCATAAATTAATAATTTTTATAGCTTCTGATTATGAAGTACCTATACATGTTGCATTATAAAAAGCTCTTTACATATAAGGTCACCTATAATTCTCTCAAAAATCCTGTAAGATTTATATTAGTTTTGGGGGCACAGATCTGGACTCAGAAATGTATAATCTTAGAGTTCATGTTTTTTTTCCTAGTCAGTGTCCTTTCTGGGCTGCCCTGCTGCCTCTTTTTCTCTAAGAAGCAGCTGAAACTTCTTATATCTTTCTAATCCTGGATATTGCATGGTTGGGTATCAAGGGCTTGCCCTTCGATCACTAATATACTATGTGATCATAGACAAATCATGAACATCTCTTCCTCAGTCTCCACATTTATAAAATGGGCTTGTGAAACTATAGCAGGTATTCATTCATTAGGCAACATGTGTTTGAAAGACTACTGTGTGCCAGACACTGTTCTCGGTGCTGAAGATAGAACAGCAGAAAGGACAGACAAGATCCATAGTCCCCTGGAGCTTACATTGTGGCAAGTTAGGCTGAAAAAAAACAAATTAAACAAAATCAAATAGCTGTCAGTGCCATGAAGCAAACAGAACAGGGTGGCAAGGAAGAATGTGGCTGGAGTATGCTGGAGTGTGGTGGGGGACACCCACAGTTGGGGTGGTCTGGGAAGTCTTCTCTGAGGAAGTAACATTTAAGGTGATACCTGAGTGCAAAGCAGAAGTCAGCGAAGAGGACATTTGGGAGCTATGGAGTTCAAGGCAGAAGGAAGCTTAGGAATGGAAAATTTAAAGCCTGCAAAAGCTTTGCGTGTAGGAGGATCACTGAAGGCCAGTGCGGCTGGTGGGAAGACAGTGACAGGAGACAAGGTGAGAGGTTGGCAGGTCCAGATCATAGACTTATAGTCAGTGGTCGAGACTGTCTCTCAAACAGTGTATAGATACTCCAGGAAATCCATGAAAATGTCCTCACATCTTTGATGCCTTTGATTTATTTAATATTTCCTTACAATATGTCCTCACATCTTTGATACCTGCCGAGGTTTGAGGAAATCCTTCCTTATGAGTAATTTCTCAGAATAGGAGTTGGAAACTTGCTTCCCCAACCTCTTTTGCATCAGGACACATGCATATGACCCAGGCTCTGTTATTCAAATGCACACAGATAAGACTTTGAATTGGAAATTAGAGACAAGAAACAGGCACCATGGAATCCGTTCTGGCAGTGATGATGGCAGATGCGTTTTGTTGACATGGGAAGAGATACCAGAGTTTATATTAATAATATAGTATCTGGTACCCAGATCTTGGTTAGCAAAGTGGACTTTGGTGAGTGTGCCCAGAGATGGTAGCAGTGCTGAGGTCACAGAGCCAGATTTATGTCTGTTCTTGACTGCATAGGCTGGTTCTCTTGCTGTCTTAAATTTTCGATTAGTCTCTAATATCCTTCCATAAATTTCTTTTTCTTAAGTTAGCTTGAGTGCGGTTATGTTGTTTGCAATTAAGAACTCACTGTCAATGCCTTGAACTTGAAAGTAGGGGACAGGAAGATTCCCTACCTATGTCTGAGACACATTAAATTTATGAGATTCATTTCAACTCTAAATCCTTGGGCTAATTAGTGGCCAAAAATGACCTGGAGATGTAAACACTGCTTATTTCAAAATGTTATTTTCCATACTTTCATTTTCAAAATCAGTATTTGTAAATTTCTTCCTATTTTCTAAGCCTGTTTTATTCTTTGCATTCATGGGGAGCCAGGATAATTATTCAGTTATATTATTCTGTAAGCGTATTTTTTTTTTTTTTTTTGCCTCCCTTAAAGAGCAGGGTATTGTACAAAGATGCTACCTTCTTACTAGATACAAAATCTCTTCAGGCTTTCAGATATGTCATTGATAAAGAATGCATTACCCTGGACGATCTCTCTCTCAGTAAGATCTCCCCTAGTCAGCAAAGCTGATGTATTTAACTATTAACCAAAACCCTAAACATATATTTATTTTTGGAGAAATTTTTTGTGTCTGTTTAGTAGTCATTCTTTCAATAAGATATGTAACCTTTTATGAAGTATATGATAGTGCATCTGAGAAAAGGCTTCTAAAATTTAAGTGTTTCTTAATAGCTGTACAACAGTCAGGTGAAAATATGTTTATAATTATCACCACTCCCACCTATCTAGTACCTGGGTCAGGCTTGTCTCCAAAGAGTTGCTAATAATGTAGCTACTTCTCTAAAATGGATTTCCATTTTCTGCCTCTCTGGCTATCACTCCACTCTGTGTTGAAATTCTGAATCTTTACTAACTCCTGCCAATTTTATTTCCTAGAAGTTATTTTTATAATTATAGCTCAATTTGTTTTTCTTTTTTATTGATGTATTGGTTGGGTGCAATACTCTTCATGAGGACTGCGAGCATAGAAAATCTCTCTTCCAATACCTATGTAGGTAAAAATGGTGATTGAGTCCTGGGAATATTTAGCTTATTGTTTACCTTAATGAAAATTTCTCACTGTTACAAACAGGAGAGAAATGAGGTACCCCATTTTTCTTATTTAAAGACCTATCTCCTATGATACCAGAATATACTTTAAGAGCACTTTATTTAGAATATCAATTTAAAAGTAGATATTTTACATGAAGTTTCCTTTACATGAGATGTAATCATTAGGCTTATGCATATTTAGGCTTTGCCTTTTCCGGTGAAATTTCAAAGACTTACTGCTTAGATCATGCTTTGTCAATTAAATTTTTGGTAACACATTTATTGTCACTTAGTGTTATCACCTAGGGATATTCCCTTTGTCTTTAGATGGGTTTATAGATAATGCTTTGGATGAAAAATTCTCATTCCAGACTATCTTTTCTGGTGTTCCTGTTTTCTCCTTTTGTTTTAGACATGATACAAATTTTTTATTATGCAGTACTATAATACTAAGGCTGAGGATGTACATTTGTTGTCTCACTATGGAAATTTTGAGAAATTGAATTAAATCTTCAAAATATCTATTATAGCTAGGTGATGTGTACATGATGGTTTATTATTTTATTCTGTTTACATTTTGAAATGTTTGATTTTCTATATAATAAAAACTTAAAAAGAAAACATTATATATTAGACAAATATAACCCTGTGACTTAGGCAATTCACTAAACTTCTCTGAGCTTCAGTGTCCTTATTTGTAAAATAGGAATGAATGCCTCATTTTGGGGATTAGAATTTTATCAGGAAATGAGTGCTCAGTGTTTCCATGTGGACTCTAAAGTACTGTTCATGTGTTGGGTATTAATTAAAAAGGACTTTGTGCAAGTGTTACTCAATACTGATTAACCTAAAAAGAACTTAGACAGAGATTTGTATAATTGTTTTTTGTATCAAAATAATGTAGGATCATGGAGACCAACAGAGCTGATGGGCTGCCTTTAGGAAGTGGTCACTTGGGAAATGGTGTCACAAAAGTAAGCATAACTTGGGGCCAGAAACCCTTTATTTTCTGTGTTAGTAAAGTGAATAATAACCTTTGTTAAAGATAGAGGATAACTGTTTCTTAATTCAGGCACATTCTTAATAATATCTTACTTAATATCAATTTTGCAGGTGAGGTTCTTTAAAATTAGAGCAACTGTCACTGGGAAAAGAAGACTAGATTAGCTTCTCAGGGAGTCTCATGGGAATTTATATCTTCTACAAAGAATCAATTTTCAGATAATCCATTATGAAAATCTCATTCTAATTAGGAATAGATGACATTTATTCAAAGTCTACTATATGCCTGGAAATGTACAAGGTTTTTAATGCAAATTGTCACATCTCTTTCTCAACTACATGATGAAGGAGTACTGTTTTCTTTCATTACGTGAATGAAGTAGGAAACTGTGGCTCAGAGAAGTTAAATGCCTTGCCTAATTCATGTAATCAAAAAACTGGTAGAAATAAACTGCCAGTCTAAGTCTAGGACTTATGGTTTCTATTACATCATGCTAGTTCTTTACAGCAATTTATGTCGGTCCAGGTTCTAGTCTAAACATTTTTTCTTTTCTTACCTCTTCATGTATGTTCCTTTATTGTGCTTTATCAGTAGATATATTTGAGATTTTTATTATAACAGTCTAGAATGAGCCTATTTACAGGTACGGTAACATTCACAGGTACCAGAGGTGCCTCGTGCACTTGGACATATGTTTTGCGGACTGCTCCTCAAACCATACATATTTTAAGCATTTGTATTAAACAGGTGAAATAATACAATACAAACATTGGTTTCAGATGATCTCAATTCACAGATTATTTAGTTATAAGTGTATTTTACATAAGAATGTTATTCTCTGTACAGCATATTAATGCCAGAGATATCTCCCAAAGATTTTAGACTTAAATCCCATTTTATTTTTGCTACTCTGTGGTAAAAATATGTGCTAATCATTATCTTTCTGTTACTTCCAGGATACACTAGTACACATGTACATTTAGTTCCCCATTTCTTGAAACTTAGATATTTGAAATCACTTTTAAAAGCCTTTAGGGCAGGGCACGAGCTCACTACATATTCTCAGCACTTTGGGAGGCCGAGACGGAGTATTGCTTGAGGCCAAGAGTTCGAGACCAGCCTGGGCAACATAGTGAGACCTCCCCATCTCTACAAACAGTAGAAAAATTAGCTAGGTGTGGTAGCATAGGCCTGTAGTGTTGGCTACCTGGGAGGCTGAGGCAGAAGAATTGCCCAGAATTTTGAGGTTGCAGCAAGCTATGATGATGCTACTGCACTATAGTCGGTAACAGAGTAAGACCCTGTCTTACAGTCCACACTGGTGCTGTGGGCTATTCTTTCAGATTTGTGGGTTGGTTCCCAGGCCACCGTTGAAAGCCTGGACTAGGGGCTGGGAAAGTCTCTCTCCACAGAGGCAGGTGGCATGACCTTGACCAGCGCCTGGGTGGGTTATGGGACCTTGGTGGGTGCCTAGATGCATCACAGGACTGCAGCCCATGGTGAAGCATGTCATGTGACCTTGCTAGGTGTCTGGGTATGTCATGGGGACTTGGCCATTTCATAGGAACTTGGGGAGGGCACCTGTGTGGGTTGCAGGACCTTAGCAGGTGACTGTGAAGGTCATAGGAACTTGGCCAGTGCCTCGGCAGGTCGTATGACTTTGGTAGGCACCTGGGTGTGTCACAGGATTTCAGTTAGTGGTGGGTTGTGTTGGCTGGTGCCTGGGCTGGTTGTGGGACTGCAGTTGGTAGCAAGGTGGCTCCCCAGGCCTCAGGGCTGGGCCACCTGCAGCTGGTAGAGCCAGGGAGATGCCCGGGGTCCTGCTGGGAAGTCATGGTGGCTGGAGCTCTCCCTCTGCCCAGGTCCAACTGTGGCAGCTGCTGCAGAGCTCCTCAGGTGGCAGCAGCAGCAGTATGGAGGTGGCAAGATATAGCAGCAGAAGCTAAAGGCCAGTGGGCACCTGCTCTACTTGGATCCCCGGGAGGCAGCCAGTGGGAGGGGAATTGGGGGATGCCTGGCATGCAGTCACAGTGCATGTGAGAGTGCCTGTTCTCCCCACTCCCCCATCCTGACCTGGAAAGGCTAATGGGGAGGTAGCTGCAGTAGAGCTGACCCCTCTGCACACTGGGCACTTTGGGGTGGAGCGTGCAGATTGGCATCTGTTGTAGCGATCTGGCGGGCCCCCACTGTGCCTGCTCTCTGGTGCAATGCTGCTGCACAATCTCCGAGCAGCTCCCTGATCATTTTGGAGGCCTGCTGTGGTGGGAGAGCCCCCTTACAGCTTGGATTTCAGTGTCCACTGTGGAAGTGTAGAGTCCCAGGGATCTCTCCCTTAACCTTTCCCCCCATGTGGCTGCTTCCCCCCAGGTACTTTCCGATCTTGCTGAGCGGATCACCCCTCTTCTCCCTTACTTTGGGGTCTCTGGTTGCTTATCTGATGATTCACGATGCCCTCTTTGAGACAGTGCATCCATGGGTGAACCTCTACCCCCAATCTTTGATCCTTTCCTCGAGAATGGCAAGTGCAGGCTGCTTCTAGTCTGCCATCTTGGACCTTGTTTGACTTTTAGAGATAAGAAAAGAGGTAACCAAGAATTATAGGTGATTTATACATGTTTAAAGCAATCAATATGTTTTTTTGATACAAGCATAAAATGTTTTTTTTAAGCAGTTTAGTGGCATGTTAATTGAACAATAAAAGCTAGTGCTATACAGTTACAGTAGAAGTCCTCTATTCTACTCCTGGAACCATACTTAATAAGGTAGCAGTAAAAGATGTTTAAAGTGAATTACATAAAGATGCATATCTACTTAAACTATTTCGTTTTAACTGAAAATTTATACAAATGTATTTATTTGCATTTATTTACTTTTCTTATAAATTAAGGCCTTTCTTTGAGCATGAGTCCAGTGATTGGAGTTCTACAAAGACTTTCTTATCTGAAGAATACCTGTTATAGATCATCCCAGTGTTTACTTCTTCAAAAGAAGGGAGAACTTAGGGGTACTTATACTGTGACCAAAGTGAAAATTTCTTCTAAATTTTAATAATTTTGTCTCAACTTTTTATAGCCCTTATATAATGTGACAGCAAGAAGCAAATACCTGACTAAATTGTGATTTGATTAGAAGGAAAGAGTGAGGAATAGATGTTTGTTAGGCAGCCAGCTGTCTTCATTATAGCAAGCATATGAAAGAATTGGTGGAACAGAACTAAATATAAATGGGGCAAAGTCTCGTAGCTGTGAGTGTTCAAGTAGCTGTGGGCACCGGTAGGTATGGTTGACACTTTAATGGAGAAAGTCAATTAATCTGGTGGTGAATTGGTTAAGTAGAACTCTGTTTTGAAAACATCTACTCTTCAAATTGTGCTTCAAAAGTGTTACAAAAAGCTCACATAAAATTTGAGGGGAAAGAATTTACAGAGAAAGATTTGAGACAGCTTTTAAGGACAAGATAATAGAGGGACTTATGATAAGAAGGTGAGTGCCTGTTTGTTTTGTGGGGTTGAGAAATTATTAATTTCTGGCATTTGTATCACAGACTGAGAGATGGGGGAGAGACATTTCCAGAATTGACTTCAGATTGTGAGTAAGCATTTCTGTGACCACTGGGTCATCCAGTTGTGTAGCTGTTCTTGGGTGGTCTCTTCCTGGGTGGCCATTCCCATCTCACTTGAGCATGGTGGGCCAAAGACTGAATGTAGATATGACATTCTTGGATTGCTTAAAGCAGTGCTCATTGAAAAAAAAATATATGTATATATATACACACACACATATATATGCACATGTACACACACATTTAGTTTAGGATTAGGTTCTTTAAATAGATATGTCTTGCAAAATAAACAGATATTTCCTGCAATATACACTTTTCTTTAAAAAGTATAGCTTTGTTAATAAGATCTTATTTTCATGAATAATAAATTTTATGCCAAAATTCTGAGCAATGCTTATAAATATTTGACTTCTTCAAAACCTCAGAGTACCTACACTAGGCTCTGCCAAGGTATACTTTTTGCTTACTAAATATGATTTTGAAAAATTGTCATCTTTATTGTTTTCATAACCATTTTGTAGAGCTAGCTGTGAAGCAGATGGACCCCCTCCTCTCCGTGCAGTTATGCAAGACCATTTCCCTAAATCATTAGCATCACACCACTCTCCTAAGCATTTTGCACTGTCAGTTGCTCCTGCTGTCACAACAGAACACTTGAAAATGGTTTTCCACATCCTTTTTACTTTACTGATTTTCTCAAATCCCTCCAAGGAGCTTAACTGCATCTTAGCTAACTTAGATCTCATAGGAGACTGTGAGAGGGATCCATGTCAGAGGACAAGCAGCAGCATAGATTGGTTCCCAAGAAGCCAAGGGCACAGTTTTAAGAAGGGAGAAATAGTCACCATGGTCAAATGCTAAAAGGTTAAGGAAAGCATGGCTAAATATGATCATTAGTTGTTAGAGTTTGGAGGTTATTGTTGCCTACTGAAAATAGTTTTAGTTGGGTAGTGACTATAAACTAAGTTGCTGTGGTTTCAGCAGCATGTGGGAAGTGAGGAAATGTGAACATTATATGTAGAGTACTCTTTCAAGAAAGCTGTGAATGGAAAAGCACAGGGTAGAGATAAGATTTCATTTAAGGTGAAAGAGGTATGAGCATATGTATAAAGAAATAAGTAAAGAGAGGCAGAGGTTACAGAAGAGAGGAGAAAATTGATGTATTTTAGTCCTATTTCTTGTTTCTTAAACAGTGTTCCTACTCATTCTTTCAAATCCTTATTAATAGCAACAACCCATAACATGACTTGAATATATTAAATGTGTCACTCTGCCTGATGTTATGTGAAGAGAACTATGAGGTCTTATTCTTGCTCTTTGGAATTTACAGTTTAATGCCATAACACAAGATGTGAAAAGGGGTCCTTTGTGGTTGAGCATGTTCTTTAGCAGAGTTTAATGTGGTCTATTTTTATCAAGAGTCATGATTTTAATATAGCTATCTGGATAAATCACAGAGTGGAACTTCCTTTTAACCTTGGCAGAAACAGAAATAATTCCTGTCTTTATAGGCTCCAGTCCAAATTGTGTTTTATTAGGCTTCTATTGTTTAAGGTGATATGGCTTGATCTAGGATAGGGTTAAATCCATTTAATGATCAGTTGTGTTATAATGGGATGCTTGCTTGGCTTGAGCCCAAAAATAACTTTTGAAGGCCTTGCAGAAATCTCCAGGTTAAAGGGACCTCCTGATGAGCCAATTAATGCCTCCAAATGCTTATCAGAGTAGTCATTTAGTGGCTGCTAGACCCAAGTATACACAAATTTCTACTGAGGGCTAATAACAGAGTCTTTAAAAAACTGAACAGGAAAAGGCCTTTAATTTTTTTTTGAAACAATAACCTTCATAATCCATAGTAAGTATTTGATAAATCACAGTATTAAAATTGTTTTACATTTAGGGAGTGCATTGTTCTTTACAGTGGATGAAGCACTATATTAGGTATTACTGCTCTTGATTCACAACATCACTGATCCATAGGCAGAGGAGGTATTGTTATTGTTTTATCACAAATAAGAAAATCAGGGTTCAGAAAAATTAGTAGCGATAGCTGACATGTTGAGGGCTTATGCACCAGGCATTGTGTTAAGAAATTTGCATTTAGTTTCTTATATTATCTTCACTACTACCCTACGCTGTAGAGGTTATCAATAACTGGATTTTGTGGTTGAGAAAATTGAGAAGAGGTTAAGTAACTTATTCAAGTGTACATGACTGGTAAGCGACAGAGCCATGGCTCAAACTCAGGTGAACTGACCCAGTGACATTCTGAACTCCTAAATATAATGCTATATTGCTTCTTTTGGCTCTTCAGATATGCGTTTCTTTTTGTTCTTCTTCTGTAGGTCTTACAATTTCTAATTAAAATAAACTGTCAGAAATGATGCATTACATAATATAGTTATCTAAATATCCTCAAAAAGTAAAATATGTCATAGAACTAACTTAATATATTTATACCTTTAATTAGCACATGCGTAATTTCACCGTCTAGTCAGTGACTACCTCATTTTTATTTGTTTTAATTGAAGAATTAGCAGACATTGTCTACTGAAGTGATGTATAGAACTTGCTATCAACGAAAGCCAGTTTATGTATTTTCTTATGTAAATATTCTAGATGTAATGATGTCAAAGGGAATAAAATTCAATATAGAAGTGATTTATCATGAAACTTTTGAGAAACATGATAAATTTATTTTGCCATAGACAAACATGTTTTTCAGAATACTTATTTTAAAGAAAATGTTCATCGATATGAGATATACCAATGATATATAACTATTTCTCTGATATTATTTAAAAATATATCAAAGAAAAATGCTAAACACATTGTTGAGCTGTAATCTGCTTTTAAAAGTATGTGTCATACCCATGATATCAGGAAGTTATCTGGTCAAACCTGTAACTGTTAACTTGGGCATTGGCCTTTTTACTGCCTTTACCAACTAACAGCCCTCCCTGAAACATGTTATTCATTCCGTGATTGCTGGAGTATGCTATGTATCTTGCCTCATGATTTGAACATAGTATGTTGCTGATATTACTCAATGTTGATGTAGGTTAAACATATATTTATTTATATACCAATTCTTGTTCCATGAAGATGGGCATAAGGAGGAGGTTTTAGATAAAAGCATAGTCTCGAATTGGTTTTCTAGATATATCTGAAACAAACAAGAAGAATATCAGAATACTGAAAGGTGAAAATGAAGAGTTACAATGTTTTATTTTGAAATAATTATAGTCTCATAAGAGTTTCAGAAAATACAGAGAAGTCTCATGAATCCATCACCCAGCTTCCCAAGTAGTAAAATCTTAAATAACTGTAGTACTACTTTGAGACTTGAGCATCCATGGATTTTGGCGTCAATAGGAAATCCTGGAAACAATCCCCTTTGGATACTGAGGGATGACTGTACTTTATCTTATATCACTAAATGAACTAAAGCACCAGTTGCCTAAGTATGATCCAATTTTGCAAATATTGAAAATTAATACCTTTTTTTCAATAGTAGGTGGAAAGTACTGAAACTTTCTGATATATCAAAAAGGCTAATATTAAAATCTATTTCAAAAAGAAAACTCATTCATATATCATCTTAAAAAGTAAATTAATCCATTCAAAGTTTTGTTGTGTTTGAAACTTACACATTCTGAACAATAGCTCCATAAATGCATCATTTTTTTTCCACTTTTACTATTTCTTTTTTTTTTATTTCAGTATATTTTAGAGGTACAGATGTTTAGGTTACATATGTTGCCCTTGCCCCCCACCCCAAGTCCGAGTTTCAAGTGCGTCCGTCCCTCGGATGGTGTGCATTGCATTCTTTGTGTAGATAAATGCATCATTTTAATGTATTCTGTTCTGTTTATGCATTCATCAGTTGAAAGGCATTTGGGTTGTTTCCATTTTTTATCTATTTTGAAATGTGCTGCTCTGAACATTTGTATACAAGTAATTTCTGTGGACATAATTTCTCTTGGGTATATACCTTGGAGTGGAATTACCGAGTCATGTGGTAATTCTGTTTAATAGGTTGAGGACTTGTCAAACTGTTTCCCAAAGTGTATGCACTATTTTACAATCCCACCTACAACATATGAGGATACTAATTTTCCTTCATGTTGGCCAACACTTATTAATGCCTGTCTTGTTTACTTTAGCCAGCCTAGTGGATGTGTAGTGTCATCTCTTTGTGGCTTTGATTTGCATTTCCCTGATAGCTAATGACATTGAATATTTTTTCAAATGCTTATTAGTCATCTGTATATCTTTGGAGAAATATGTATTCAATCTTTTGCCTGGTTTTTAATTGGGTTGTCTTTTTATTGCTAAATTTTTCTCTTATCAGCTGTATGATTTGCAGATATTTTCTCCATTCTGTAGGTTCTCTTCAATTCCTTGATGTTGTCCCTTAAAACATAAAACTTTTTAATTTTGAGGAAAATATTTGATGATATATATGATGTATGTATTTTTCTTTCATTATTTTTCTGTTTGGTTTCATATCTAAGAAACCATTGCCTAAATCAAAGTCATGAAAATCAAGCTTATGCTTTCTTCTAAGAGTTTTCTGGTTTTATCTGCTTCATTAAGGTCTATAAACCATTGTAAATGAAATTTTGTTTATAATATCACATAGGGCATTCAACTTCATCCTTTTGCATGTAAATATCCAGTTGTACCAGCAACAGTTATTGAAAAGACTATTCTTTCCCTAAAGGCACTTTTGTAGAAAATCTATTGACTATAAATGTAGGGTTTATTTCTGGAATTTCAATTCTACCCTGTTGATCTATATGTCTAGCTCACCACATTGTTTTAATTACTACAGCTTCATAAATAGCTTTTAAAATTGTGAGTCTTCCAACTTTTTTCTCATTTTTTAAGATTGTTTTGGGTATTGTGGGTTCCTTGTATTTCTATATGAATTTTGAAACCAGCTTGTCAATTTCTTCAAGAAAGGCAACTGCAATTTTGATACAGATTGCATTAGATATGTGGATCAGTTTGGAGAATATAACCATTTTAACA
>RJWJ010006629.1:0-61552 GCA_004363605.1 Indri indri | reverse complement strand
CTTATCTCTCCAGCTTCCCTTCTCCACGAAGCCAACACCTAGCTCTGCCCCCAGGACCCTTCTCCCCGCCCCTGGCTCCTGGCAGCCTCCTCCCCAACCCCTGCCCAACACTTCCCAGGAATGCGCTTCAAGCAAGGCACCTGCCTGTGCACCGGCTTCACTCGGCATGAGTCAGAGAAACTCCAGGTAGGAAGCAGGGGCCTGGGCTACCATCGACTCCCAACCATTCACCCAGGGAGCACTCGCCCTAAGGTAAGCGGGCTGAGAGGCTGTAAGAACTTGCTCCAGGCCCTCCAGTAACCAGGAGCTCACTCACTCCCACAAGGAAGAGGAGCAGAAAGAGGACGAGGCTTGCAGACAGAAGTCTGTATTCAAATCCATCTCTCCCAGCTACCAGCTGTGCCATGCTGGGCAAGGAACGGGCCACCCCTGGGGCTCAGACCTTCCATCTGTGAAACAGGACTGATAAGTCCTACCTCACAGCCACCCACAACATCATGAACATTATCATTATCCACTCTGGACAATTTCAGTGTGAAAAGAAGGTGATATTGCAGGTAGAAAGACCGAATTCTAATCCCAACTCCTGAACTTGGGAAAATGAGTGAGCTTCTCTGACCTTCATTTATTCCCATCTGTAAAGTGGGGATGAAAAAAGCTCCCTCAAAGGGTGATAATCCAGATTGAATATTTTTGACGTATAAAAATGGCTTCGTAAACTGTTTAATGGGTATAAATGTAAGCATTTATCCCACCGAGCCTGCCTCCTGGTAACACCCTGTGCTGTGAGTGCCTGGGACATCACACAGGCATTCCAATCTTGCCATTAGGACCTCTGAGCTTTCCCTCCTCCTGTCTGAGCTGCCCCATCCCTCAGCCATTCCCGGGGGTCTCTGGTTTGCTTTGGGTACCACTTGGGTTCCCCTCCTGGGAGGGGCTGCAACTGAGGGGTGCTGCTGGGGTTTTCTTCAGTGGGGATTTGGCCCCAGTGCCTTTGCACCAGCCCCTCTCGCCTTTGCAGGGTTGCAGTCTTTTGTGGAGCATCCCACATCATAGGTCATGTCTTTTGCCTTGTCATGCCTCATGTTGTGAATTGACCTTGAACTCTCCCCCACTTTCCCCTTTAATTTTTTAGCAGAGCTTCTCAGGGACTGTTTAGGAAGAACCTGGACTAGAGCTCTTTAGTACTAACACCCCGCACATCTGTATGCCCTTTAAGGCAGGTCCCCGGAGACCTTTCTGTAATCTTCATGTTAAGCCCAAGCTGGCAATTGCCATGATTGCTTCCAACATACCTGACAGAGAACACAGACAGCCCTGCTGCCACCACTTGGCTCTTGTCCACCTGCACCCTCTGTCTGCCTAGTGAACACTTGTACTGCAACTTGCTGGCATGCGCATGAGGGTGTTGATGATTGTGGAACTCGTTGGTTCTCATGCATTTGTGCAGCCATTTGCTACACCAAATAGGGGAGATGCTGTTCATAGCAGTTCAGCAGCAGCAAAGGGCTGCAGGGTTGAACGCTTTCATACATAGGCTGTTTGTAGCCTCTTTAGCAATCTTTGTCTGGGACTCTCAGATGGAGGAGGGGAGACCACCACTTAAATCCCTTCCCTCTCTGAGCACTGGTTTCCTCGGCTGTAAAACGGAGATAAGGACATGCAAATCACAGGGTTTCTGTGAGCATCAAATGCCATAATAAATATGCCATACTCAGAACAAACAACATTTAGCACACAGTAAGCAGTTATTTTGCACTTTTGCAACTTGGTAAAAAGCTCATCACCCTTAGCTCCCCGCCCCCTTCTACACATTGCTGACATCTAGTGGCAGACACCGGTAACTACAGGTGTGAGTACCCAAAGCTCCAGAGCCCAGACCCTTCCTGTGCCTGGCGGACCCCACTTCAGGGACCGTGGTGTGTCTTTCAAACCATGTCAGCCAGAATCTGCCTCAGCTTTTCCAAGCACTTCCATTTTTATTACATAATTTTATCCCCACCCCAACCTTTAGTGGTGAGTAGGTCGTAACGAGAAAGGGAGAATCGCAGCCAGTTGTGGGGCAGGGAAAACCCTAAATTCCTTGAGGTCAGGGAATCTGTTGGTGTCACTTCTCGCCACATCATCCCCTGTTCCTGCGACACTGCTTGGCACACAGTCAGTGCTCAGGAGATATCTGGAGAAGAGCTGACAATTTTAGGAAACCCCAGTCTGTGCAAGTCCTCTTCAGACGTCCACATGGCGCAAGGACCTGCTCCAGGTGACAGGCGCAGTGCTGCTCCAGGAATGAGTTAAAAGGAAGCCCCTCCCCCTTTCCTTCCAACGTGCGTGTGACTGGACAAGAAGTATCGCACAAGTGTCCCTGACTTCCACCCCCTCACCTGGAAAAGGAGTCTGCCTGGGTCCTCTGTCCCTTTTCTGCAGCCCCTTTCTCGCCCTCTAGAAAAGGTCACACCAGACTGGTGCGGGGCAAGATCCAAAGCCCCAGAGGTGTGTGGGCTGGAATGAGTTGCAGAGCCGTCCACGACTGTAAAGAAAAGCAAGAGGATAACGGTAGGGGAGCAGCCACCTGGGATGAGGGGCTGGGATTGAGGAGCATCCACAGGGCTTCGAAGGTGGTGTCATGTTCTGTTTCTTAAGCTAGCTGGTAGGGCCATGGGAGTTTATCTTTATTTTTCAAACTGCACACATTCATTATAAATATCTGCACAACATATGAAAAAAATTTATAACTATTTTAAAAGCGATACTAGGAGAAGCCGATGTCTGTAAATGAAGTAGAGGGGACACAGATAAGGCAGATTTTAAGAAGTTTTGCTGTGGATTCGGTGTCTCTTGATAATGACTGAGAAATGTTGAAGGGAAGTCTCGTGTTATTCTGAGGTTACTTTTGATGATCAAACTGTGCCTTGACCTTGGCATGCTCCAGGGCTGGCGCACAGGGTCGCGGCTTTACGATCCCTACGTGACTGAAACCCACGGTCAGGGCAGAGAGGCTCTTGATCAATGGCAGCAGAAGTCAAAGAACAGTCACACCCTGGAGGCTGAGCAATCCTGGACAGGTGCCGTCACTTCTCTGGGCTCCTTGCGTGCTGCAGATAAACCTGTGCTCTTCGCACTTTCCTCTCAGGGCTGGCGTGAGGATTTAATGAGGACATGCAGATGAAGGCGCTTTGTATACCAGAAAACGTGGTGTAACTGTAGGATGACGATTACCATCAGTACTCCTGGCAGGAAAATGCTCTCAAAACGACATAAGGTGCCCCCAAAATGTGAGGCATTTATGTTATGACTGGGCACAACTTTCAGCCAAGGTTTTCTGGAATAGAATCAAGTTCTCACACCACTCCAGCCAAAACAGGTGGAAAGTGCACTTAGCAGCTGTCTTCTACTTCCAGAAGATTTATGATGAGAGGCTGCATAGCGCTGTGGCTAGGAACCAGACTTCAGGGCCAGATCGTGTGAGTTCGAATCCTTAACACCACCTACTGGCTTGAGTGCAGTGTGACCTTGGGAAGTTTCTTAACCTCTCACGTCTCAATTCCCTTATGTGTAAAATGGGCAAAATAACAGTCACTGCGTGGTGGAATTCTTACGAGGATTAAATGAGTTACAATGCAAAGTGCTTGGAATAGTGCCTGGTACAGAGTGAGCCGCATATAAGTGCAGCAGTTATTAGCATTAGAACAATATAGTTTCCATTTTCTGAGGGGAAAAATAGAAGAAATAGGCGTCAGTTGTAGTCGCCCATTGGAAAGCTGGGCTAGACACCTGGCGGGGCTTCCTGGCGAGGTTTCATAGTGGGGATCCCCAGGGAGCTAGATCCTCCTTGGCCATCCATGGCTGGAGCGATGGCAAGGTTTTCAGCAAGGCTGAAGCTCCGGCGCTCCTCAGCATTCCCGCCAAAATTATGTCTCTACCCTGGGTCCTGGAAAAGCCAGAGTTGAGCTATGTAAAGGATTAGAAAATGCTGAAAAGTGACCCACAGCCTTGTCTCTGCTGCCAAGGCTCCTGATACCCGGTGGATCTGTGCACGCTTCCATGGGGCGTTGTGAGAGCTCAAGGAGCAGCAATGCGGGGCCCTTGGACTGGAGCCTGGTACGCAGTAAGCACCACGGTCACTGCCCTTTCTTTTGTCCATTCGTCCTTCCACCCATCCTCAGTGGTCATTCTAAAGCAGCCCTGTCCGAAAAGGAACTTCTATCGCAATACACATGTTCTGTATCTGTCCATGTGGCCAACGGCCCATGGGTGGCTGTTGAACACTTGAAATGGGGCTAGTGTGACTGAACAACTGAGTTTTTCATTTCATTTAACTTTTTTCCCAGGTGTTCCTATGAATTTTCAAAAAGTTATTTTTAAGTAATTTAAACGATTTTTTAATTAAATAGCTGCCTGTGGCTAGTGGCTACCGTAGTAGGCAGCACAGTTCTAGATCTGAAATGTAGCCATGTCACCCCTTGGCTTCAAGTCTTTCCGAGTCTCCAATCCCTTCGATAGGCATCCAAGGCCCAGCACCATCTCCCGATGAGGGGTGTTCTCTGTGCTCACCCTGCCCTGCTCCCTGAATACACGGACCCCGTCTCTGTCCCTCTGTTTCCAACACCCTTTCTGCCTGGTCTGCGGGTCACTTCTTCAGGAAGTTTCTTGGGCTCTCCCCACCCATCCAAGCAGGGTTAGGGAGGCACCACCTCTAGCTCCCCTGGCCTCCAGGGCTCCCCCACCCTGGCATTTACCCAGCAGGGTTGTACTTAACTGGTTCCTGGCCTGGGTCCCTTTCTGGTTCTCCCTGACGGTTGACCGGGGCCTCATGATTCATTTCTATGGCTGGTGCTCTGGGCTGCACAGAGATCTGGAAGACCTAGTCCATTCTTGTGGGCTCACAATGCTCCCCCTTTAGGAGGAGCCACTGACTTCCAGCAAGGCCCTTCCATTTCCCAAGACCCGTCCTCTTAGCATCACTCGCATACATCACTGCATTTCATCAGTCCTAAGATGCCAGCACCATCGATTCAGTAACAGCCTTTTTGAGAAAAGAAAACAAAGCACTACCTTAAATGTACATATTGATTACAAGACACTTTCTGCTTTCAGAAATGCCAAAATGTAAAGAAAAAAAAAAAAACTGCTGAAAACTGAGGAAAGTAAGGCAAACCCTGAGCTGGTCTCTTCACAGATGACTGCTCTAGAGAATCATGCCACAGCGGGCGCACGAAGGGCACCTTCCTCCACGCCTCACCTTCTGTCTGTGCCCACCGCTATCTGATTGGGCCTCCAGGACAGGAGGATTCAGACAGGTCCTATGGTCTTTTGAATGGATCGAAAGGATGTTTGAATAAAATGATTTCTTCTGATTATAGACATGGTGCATCGTTATTGTACACGATTCCCTATCGTCCCAGGGCCTTTGCATTACCTGCTCCTTCCTAGGACACTCCTATCCAAGATCTCCTCTGGATGCCCCTTCCTTATTTCTCTCAATTAAGTGTCCCCTGCAGAGCGGCCTTCCCTTGCCATCCCAGCTGAAGTGGTCTTACCTACCCCTGCTCTGTCAGTCTTTCTCAAACTAACCGTCTCATTTTCTTCCTAGCACTTGTTAGCATTTGGAATTAACCGTCTAATTATTTATTCTCTGTCTTTTCCCAACAAGATTGTAAGTGTCTCAGAGGCAAGGATTTTGTCTAGTAGGTATTCAAGAAATTTTTGTAACTGAAACTGCAAGAAAGAATAAAGAAAATAATAAAGACTCCCTGCATCCCCACTACTCAGAGAGAATCGCAGTGAACATTTGAGTGCATAGCTGTCCTTTCGGACATTTTCTGCATGTGCATGTGCTTAAAAAATGACTTTCTTAAAATTAAAGATGTGACCTTTTCATTTATGTTGCTTTCTAATCTGTTCCCCCACCGCACTTACTATATCAGAGTAGCTTTCACATCCATATGCACGCTGGACAGCACTGTGTTTAAAGGAGGTGTGCCATTTCCCTGCATCAGGTAACCCCAACTGATTGACCAGCCCCTACAGGTGGACACTTAGGTTGGTCCAGTCCTCCTGCTCTGACAAGCAGTGCTGCCAATGAGCATCTTGGTGCAAATGCCTTTGCATGATGGTCTGCTCGTTTTCATTAAAGTGTTATTACCGGGTGAAAGGGCTTTGGGTAAGTAGTGAGAATGGGGCCACTTCTCAGGTGAGGGATCCACTGTGCAAAAGGACTTTGCAAGCATCAGAGAGGGTTGAGAAGGAGACGGCACACGGGCCCCATCTCTATCCCTTGGCAATGACTGTCTGGTTGGAGAGATTTATACAATCTCCCAGGGTCCCAGCACTCAGGCCAAGCACCCCCGTGAAGGTTCTAAGCCCAGCTTGAATAGCTGCCTGGAGCTAGTGGCTTAACCATTAGAGGCTTTAGTCGTAGATGTTATTTTTAAAAGGTTTTTAAAAATATCCCCAAAAGTTTTCTGATATATAGATACATACATGTACATGCCAGTAAGGATCACTTTATAATTAAATTCTGTAATTATACCTGAATAAACCCACAACTTAATATAGCACAGGTGTGAACCCCCAACTAACCCCAACTTCAGTTCAAAAGAGAGTGAAATTACTATTTTCGCCTCTCAAGATATTTAATAGCTGATGTAAAACCAATGAATATAATTTGGCTTCATTTGGAACTTCCATTTCTGTTATTGCTTTCTTGCAATTCTGGTTGAGCTGAAATTTACAACAAATTTATGTCACTTGTGTCTCCAAACTGATCCAGCTTGACATTAGGTAAAGACCTCCGGTTTGGAAACCCAGGAACAAAGGATGTGTAAAGACACTGATTTGACCATGCTCTGGGGTTTATACCATCAAAATCCTACTCTTCTCGTCTTTCTCACCTGTTCTCAACTGGTTTCGCTGAGGTCAGAGATCACAATGGTGCTGGTCCTTCATATGTAAACAGCACATCACAGACTGTAATACGTGCTTCATCCTCTGTTGCTCCTGATCCTTGCAACAGATTTGGGAGGCTGGCCCAGAATTGTCACTAGGCTTATTTTACAGATGAGCCAACTGCAGCTTGGGGCAGGAAAGGGACTGTCAGGGTAGAGCTGGAGGGGCCTGCCAAGTGGGCCAGGTTGGTCAGCCCCTATTTCTTTCCCTCTTCCTTTGGCCAGTTTCAGCCCCGTAGTCTGCCTAAAGGAGTCCCCAAACTTCCATTTGGCAACTATTGCTGTAAATCAGATACGGAAAGGGCTGGCTCTGAGCAGCAGTTTGCGAGAGCAAGGTAATCACGTAGCTGGTGGTTGAAAGAACCAGCTTAGTGCTGGGCAGATGCTACTTACTATTATGAATTAATGGTGCTAGATGTTAATTATGTTCTAAAGGCATATTTAGCAAAACACAAAGGTGGCAACTTTTATTTTGATATTTTACTTTTCCATGAAATCTCAAAATCTGAGAACCACTGATTCATACAACCACAAACAAGAAGTTATATTATTTTTTAAAAATTACCTAGATTCTAGTCACTATGCTAATGTTTCACACGTGCTCTCTTTAAGCTTTGAAATAATCATGGAGTAGGAATTATTATCGCCCTGTTATGGACCAGGAAACTGAGGTGCCTAAACGTTAGATAATGTGCCCCAAGTCACAGAGTAAGTGGCGAAGGCAGGATCCTAATTCAGGTCTGGCTCCAGGCAGAGCTGCCTGGAGGAGGGGAGGGGGACATCTCCCCAACAGAGCTGAGCAGCGATGCTTTTGTTCACTCACTCTCTCATTAAACTTTGCCGAATACCTTCTGGGGAAGAAGCCCAGACTAATGGGAAGAAGGTGCAGAGGGACAGGCAGTCCCCGGCTACAGTCCTGGCTGTGCCCCTACCAGTGGAGTGACCAGCCGGCCACCTAACCTCAGAGTCTGCAACTGTAACATGAGAATATAATATCTCCCCGGTGGGGTCGCCGCGAGGACTATGTGAAGTAGCCCAGGAGGAGAGGGCCTAGCAGTGCCTGGGATGTAGTAGGTACCTGACGGACATCAGTCTTCCTGCCTGTCCCTGAAGTGAAGCCACCAAGCAGGTCACTGACACTCAGGGCTTAGGGTTGGATATGCCCTTTGATATCAGCTGGCTCAACTCTCCCACTTTACAGATGGGAAAACTGAGGTTCAGAGGGGGACCTTGTCCCAGGTCACAGTGCAGGGTAATGGCAGAGATGGGACAGGAACTCACATCTCCTGATGCCCGTCTTCTCTAACAGCAGGTTAGTGACTTTACCTCTTTAGAGCCACTGCCAAGAAAGCTGCAATGTAAGTGGCTTGGAGATACATAACAGCATTAATAACACTTTGTTGGGTAGTTGAAAGGAAAACAATAGTAACTCTTTGTTCGAAGAGTAATATGTAGAATCTGCTTTCTCATTTATCAAACAAGTATATAGCGCTTACTCTGTTCCTGCCAGGAACTGTTGTTCTAAGGCCTTCGGAAACATGAACTTGTTTAATCAACATTACAGTCCCATGAGAAACTTACTATTACTGTCGCTTCTGTTTTACAGATGGGAGACAGGCACTGGGAGGTTAATTAACTTGCTTGGGGTCCTACTTCCAGGAAATTGGCAGAGCTGGGATTTGAACCCAGGCAGTCTGGCTACAGAGTCCATATCATAATCACTGTGCCTTGCTGCTTCTCATGCGGCATAATGACTTTCTACTGTGTGCACATTACTTGAGAATACTAGTGATAATCATAGTCACAACAGCAATAATAGGAGAAATACAAATTGACAATTCCCTCTGTGATTCTCGCTGAAAACTTAATAGTACCTACCCGAGTTTCCAAGACAGCCACGCTCCTTCTCTCCCTCCACCTGGAATGTCTCCCTCCCTCGCCGGACTTCCAGCCATATCCTTCAAGACTCAGCTAGAATGTCACGGGCTCTGGGAAAGCCTTTCCAACAGTGTCTCCAAGCACAGTGGGTCAATGTTCCCTGAGTCAGCAGGGCTTGACATTGCATCCCGTGATGAGAATGATAAGAGGATAGTGATTTTCCTCAAGGAACTTTCCAGGGGTTTTGGATCACTCCACCAATCAATGCTGTCCAGGAGCAAGATCAGCCGTTGCTTTGCAGAGGCATGGATGTATCTATTTAAAGCCCTTGATGCCACAGACATTTATGGGATACCTTCTTTGTACCTGGCATTGTCACACATTACTGCATTTAAGGGACATTCCAAGCTTTGGGGAAAATACCGTCCCCCCTGTATGAGCAGGGAGGACCCTGGATTGGGAACATCTGGTAACTTGTCCAAGGCCGTGTGACGAGCGGGTGGTAGAGCTGGGACCTGAAGTCAGCTCCCCAAACCCTTCTCCAAGGGAAAGCTCTTTGTGTAACTGGCACAGTAAAAATTGATCACAGCAAGAATCGACAAGAGATGCTAATTCAAAGGGGAAAGTTTTGATGAGGAAGAGAATATTTGCATGATCTCAAAATATCTCCCAACAAAATTTTTACTTATTACAAAAGGAAAAATGGCAACAGAAGGAACGGGAAACCGTCTGTGATGCTTAGTTTCACGTCAGTGTGGCTAGGCCAGGCGGCAGCACCCAGTCATTTCCTCGAATGCTCACCCAGGTGTTGCTGTGAAGGTGTGCTGCACTGTGGCTAACATCTGCAACCAATTGACTTTAAGTAAGGGAGAGGGCCCTTGTGAAGTGGGTGGGCCTCATCCAATCCATTGAAAGGCCCTGAAAGGAAAAACTGAGGTTTCTCAGAGAGAAAGACATTCCACCTCGGGACTGCACCTCCTGCCTGAGTTTCCAGCCTGCCGGCCTGGCCTGCAGATCTCAGGCTTGCCACCCCCACAAAAACATGAGCCAATTCCTTACAATAAGTATATCTGTATGTACTAAGGGATTACACATAATATATGTAGTGTATATATGTATATGTGTGTATATATAAAATACTCTATTGGTTCTCTTTTCCTGGAGAATGCTGATGGATATACCATCTTAACCAACGGATCAATATTAGCAATGCCAATAAGAGACCAAAGGGCATCCTGTGCCTCCAAATGTTGTACCCTGAGAAGGACACAACGTCATTTTCATAGTATTATTTTATAATTGGAAGAAGATAAAAATGTTAATTGAAAAAATTTTAAGAAGGCCATCTTCTTTTCTCAGTGGCTCCTAGGCCAGCAGTGGCACTGGCCACTGAACCGAGTGACCACAAGGCACCTGGCACAGAAATGGGTCACGTTTGGTGACTGTTCAGCTGAGGATCTCCTGGGCTCTTGCTCCGCCCCCTGTCTGTCCTTCCTCCTCACCTCCCTCCTTCCCTCTCCCCCACGCCCTCCCCACAGACACACAGAATCACAAACACCCGTGGTTTGAGATTTTCTCTCTGCCATCCGGCAGGCCTGGGATAATTCCATCTCCTCGATTTTATGCTGCCAGCATATGCGGTGAGTCACTGCGCACACATCTGTGGATTCCTGTCAGAGCTGGTTATCTGCCTATGGAGGGATGTTAACATTTACGGCCGCGAGCAGGGACGTGTGGCACTTCAAGGAAGTGAGGTGCCAACTACCTTTCCAAGCTGCAGGTGGTTTTTATGGAAGCAGAATATTGCCACTTATTATTTATTCCCCTTCTTATTTTTAAAATGTGATTAATTTAGCCAGCCAATAAATTTGGCCAAGTACAAGGCGCACCCTTGGCAGGAGTGGTGTGACGAGGCCTGATTGCCGTGGAGGCAGAGGCGGTCACGCGAGGTGAGCGTCCCCCGGTGTGAAAACAAACCAGCCTTTTTTGTGGGCTTCCGAAGCATCAGTTCTCCTTGTGAGCCGCCCGGGGGATGAGCCGAGGAGGGCTGCTAGCAAGCGGGGGCTGCAGAAGATGGACAGGACCGAGAGGCTGGTTCTGCTGTCGCCATGTGGCGGGGAGGGCTTCGGAGCCAGGCAGGATGGCGAGGCTCAAGCTGGCGAACCCCTCCGAGCTTCTGCTTCTCCACATGTAAAAGGGGAATGAAGGGTTTCCAAGGATGGCTGAGAGGGTCTAGTAAGTATACATTTGGAAAGTTCCTAACCCAGTGCCTTCCAAATCATAGGCACTCAGATATCTTCAGTGTTTATAAACGCAATGGGTTATGGAACAAGAATGGTTCGGTTTTGGATCCTAGTTCTGCCATTTACTGGCTGTGTGACTCTGGGAAATTCTGAACCTCTCTGTGCCTCAGTTCCCTCCACTGTAAAATGGGGCTGCCCACAGGGTTGTCGTAAGCATTAAATGCAATAATCCGTACCTGTCACTCTGGTATTACTAATGTGGCTATTGTTGCTTTTGTTACTTCTTCCCTTACTTCCTGCCCGCTCCCTTCCATGGTCTGATCCCAAATGACATTTCCTGCTGGTGCATTCCTACTTATTCTCAAAGCATAGCCTCGTTTAAATATCACCTCTTCTATAAAGTATTCCCCGATCCTCTGTAGTAGAAATAATAACCTCCTCCCTCTCTGCTGCCAGGACACGTTGTGCACCTCCATTGGCATCGCTCACACACCCTGAAGCCCAGCCCACTTTATAGGAGACCCTCTCCCCTGAATCACCTTCGGGGTGGGGCCAGGTTTTATCCATTGTCGCAAACCTGCTAGGGAGCCCAACCCTCATCAACTCACAGCACACGGAGAAGATGGTACATTGGTCCGGAACCATAGCCCCTGCCTAACCAGCCTGGAACAGAGGAGATTGAAAGTTGTGCTGCCCTGTAACCCTTCCCAGCACCCCGGGCACCCTGGGCAGGCAGCTGGGGCCTGGTGTCTAGAGTCCACGGCCCAGCACGTGCTAGGGGAATGAGTGATGGTGACAGAAATGCAGATCATGGGGATTCTCTTAGCAGCTACCTGCTCTCCCTGTCAGCATTTTGACAGGTGACATGCTGGCCTAGGAGAGGAAAGAACTGTCTCTTTGGGGCTTCTGGATCCCCAGGTTGAAGCAGAGACTGTAGGCCAAGCCAGACTCGTGGAGATGTGCATTTCAGGTGAGTTCCAAAGCTCAGGGCAAAAAAGAGGTCAGCTTGCTGCACGGGCTCCCATCTGGGAGGACGGTGGGATGTGCCTGCTTTGGAAATGGTGACACTGGAATCTGGGGCATGGTATCTGAGAGATAGGCCCTTTGTCAGTGAAGCACCCGATCTTGCTTTCCCTGGCGATGAAACTGTGGCCTGTTTCCCGGGCCCTGTGCTGTGAAGGAGCTCCCTTCCTCTCTCAGGGCTAACTCATTCACACAAAGGGTATCAGCTCCACCCAACAACCACCACTCTCGGAGCCTCCTTCATGGACCAGAACCTGTGCTGGGCACAGGGCACAGACATGGGTGAGGCCATGGGCCTGCCCCCAGGAGCCCACACTCTAGTAGGAGAGACTGCCATAGAGACCCCATACAACAGAGCACCGCACATGCAGTAGACGCCATCTACACAGGGAACATGGTCGTACAGAGCAAGGGGGTGGGGATCCAGGAAGGCCTCAGAGAGGAGGTGTGGGTGAATCCTGGCTTGAGAGAATTTGTCAGACAGAAAATCATGCTAGAAGTGCACCCCAGGCAGAGGGATCAACACAAAGATACGGAGTTATAAAAAAACACTGTCCATGTGGGGAACTCTAGGTTCACTGCAGAAGGGTGAGGTAACAGCAGAGAGAGGGGGGTGGGTGACGTGGCTGCAGAAGTCAGCTGGACCTGCCTCGGCCCTTGCGTGGGGTGCAGAGGAGGGGTCTTTTCTGCCCAGCCATGACCATGTTCTGTCATCAGCAGGACCATCTTTGAATACCTACACGGGACACGCGTGCACACACCCGCACGTGAGCATCCCTGTGTCTGTTAATTTGTATATGCTTGTGTGTAAATAATATGAACAATCAAATTCTAAAACATGGGTTGTTAAGCTCTGAGATGTAAGGATACTCAGAAACCCACATAGGGTTCAGCACGGTGAAGCATATGGTATGTTACGGGACACAGAGAGCGTAAACAGAAAAAGAGAGACCTGGTTTAGGCTCTGTTCTAGGGCTGCTGCGTATGGTTGGGCAGGTTGTTCACTGCTTAAGGACATACAGCTGAGGGGGGTAATTCAGGACTGCGCTCACAGGGAGTGGGGTGCTGGGAGTTGGAGTGAGAGTGGGGGGGTAGGAAGTGGGTGGGGAGGTTGGGGGAACCGTTGGTAGGTTCAGGCTGGGTCAGGGTCAGGCTGGCTGTGGTGGAGTAGAGGTGGTTCTTTTAAATAGAAGCACTGGCTCAAATAACTTCCCAAGTCTGTTCCAGCACTGATATCACACACCCCTGCACTCAAGCAAGTTGACGTGGTTTCCTTGCTGGTCAAGGAGGCTCATCCTAGGGGATCATTTTCCAGTGTAGCCAGGCTGGACTCCCTGCTGCTCTGCTGTTCTTCTCTAGGGATCCCATTGGGATCCTGTACTTTCTTCAAGGCAAAGCCCCACCTCCTCCAGGAAGCCTTCCAGCCATCCTTTCCCATCCCCCACTTCTGGGTCACTTAATCTTTAAGCATCCTCCCAGCACCTACCAGCCACTCCTGATTCAGACTAAGGTGGAGATCAGATCTTGCTTTCATCAAGCACCAACTTGTCCCAGGAGGAAGAGACACTGAAACGGGGATTCTTACATCCTCACGGGTTTCAGCAATTTTCGGGCCTCTATTCTCAGATGGGAGCACGGGCTGACTGTGGTGATAATGAAGCACACTTAACAGCGGTACAAAAGCAAGGATGAGAATCTGCTCTTGTTTTATCATCCCTTGCAGTGAGAAAGCGGCCAGCCCTGGGAGTCAGAGTTAGCTGGCGTCAGGGACAGAGCTGGACTTCATTCAGGAAAGGGCGGAGGAGGAGGAAAGGGAGGAGAGGAAGGGGGAGGAGGCTGGATCTGATCCAAGACCCAGGGAGGAAAAGCATGAAGAAAATTCATGTCCTTTGCATCCTGGTTCTCCGAACCTCACGGGATTCTGTCTGAGTCACTCCCCCGCCTACCGCACTGGGGTGTGTGTGTGTGTGTGTGTGTGTGTGAGAGAGGGGGATGCTTCAGATTTCACAAAATCCATTTTAATCACCCTCTGCAATCCACAACACTCTGTAATTACAAGTCTCTTGCGCTCAAGGACAAAAAAACTCACTGAGAAAGCAACATTAAGCTTGCAAGCGGAAACATGAAAATTCATGAAACGCACAATTAAGGATCCAATGACAATGTTAACTCTCCCCTCTGCCAGCCCAGGCACGGAGGATTACCAACAAAATGGGCAATTCCAACCCCCGTGGTGTCTGCCACGGACGCTGGGAACCCAGACCATGTCATGCCTGCTTTCTCCGTGGCTTCCCGTCTGCTGCTGCCACAGGCTGTCCTGGAGTCCGGCCTGAACCCCAGCGGAGAGGGGAAGGACAGGCCCAGCCTTAAGGGGCAGGAGATCAAGAGAAATGACTCCCAGTGCCTGCTGTCACCTGCAGAACCCCCCTAAAACATGGCCAGACCTTGAGGTTTTTCCCGGGTGTCAAGGGAATTCCAGAAGGGCAGGGGTGGTGGTCACTCTCCAATCAGAGAGGCTTCGGCTTCCAAGCCGCCCCTCCTCTCCCACCTCCAACCCCTGAGTCCAGGGTGTCCTTGGTTCTCTGTTCTGGGTCCTCAACTCTGCCTTCATCTCAGTCCTTTGCCGCCAACCCTGTACCCCAAGTCCACTCTGTAATCTTGCTTCCAGGCCAACCTCCCCAAACATGCATTTTAAAAGCCCCTCCTCCCCTTTCAAAGTCATGTGAATAAAGCAGGACGTGGAGTTGTAGCCGAGGCACCATCGTAACTACGTTAGGTAGAGAGAAACCTCAGAAAGACGGAAATTCACCAAATGTTCACTGGCTACTTTCGGGTTCGGTGTCGGCAGAGCAAGAGGTAGGAGGATGAGGAGATGAACAGGACCCTATACCTTCCTATGCTTGTGCAAATTTTTCACAATGAGTACGAGTTACAGTCAGGAAACAATGAAATAAACTTTAAATGTCGCCTCTGTTCAAAATCCTTCTGTAATTCTCTATTTTGTACATGACAAAATATAAATCTGGACCCTGGTATTGTATCCACAGCCTTCTAAGGTCAGGTCCTCATCAGCAAGGCTGGCTTCGTGGGCACGTGACCTGTGCACCTGCTTGGGATCAACCACGCTTGGTTGAATGCCCTGCTGTGCCCACCTTGGCATTCTCAGCTTTTTGAACAAGAGGCCCCACATTTTTATTTTGCACTGTGCCCACAGTTTATGTCACTGGTCCTGTTCACCAGAGTGTCTTCGCCAAGGGAAATGACAGTCCAATGACTCAAAAGATAATAACGCAGATGGCTGTTGGGTTCCTATGTCCAGGTGAGGGTCTCCGGGGCGGTGGCTGGGGTAGGCAGGAAACCATGCCACCTGGGCAGAGTCAGAATTAGGGATAACCAGCCTGGGGCCGTGAAGGTGAGAGGATATTTAGTGAATGTTTATTAAGCATGTTGAGTGCTCGCCAAGGCTCGGGAATACAACTGTGAACAAAGCACACCAAGGCCAGCCCTGCTCTGTCGAGCTTAAATGCTTGTCAGGGAAATGGGTAACGAGCAATTATCTGAGACGGGTGGTGCTGGGAAGTAAAATAAAGCGTGGTAAGGGAGGTAGTGAGGGCTGCAGTGAGGGTACACTATTTGATTTAGGACCTCTCAATGCTTGTGCAAGTTTTTCACAATGAGTATTCACTTCCACGCAAGGAAGTGAGTAAGCCCTTGGACGGCAGAAACGTGGACGATGTTGACACGCACACAGACAATTACAACACACCGTGGGCTCTGCCATGGCAGAGATTGGTGGGAGCATAAATAAGAAGTGACCTGCCCAGGCTCAGGTGGGGAGGGCCTGGGATTTCATCAACTTTGAATCATCTCTATTTCTTTTCCCCAACTCTCAAATCAGCAGAAACCACATCCTATTGACTATACCTTAGTCATTCTCCTTCCATTCCCACTACCACGGACTAGCTCGGACCTTCGTTTCCCCTAAGTTATTGCAATCAACTTGACCTGTTGTTTTTTTTTCTCATGCTACATCCTCTCCTGGGTGATCACATCTACTCTTGGGGCTTCATCCTAAATCTTATTCTCCAGTCCTGACTTCTTTCTTGAACTCCAGACCTGAAAATCCAACTGCCTTTGTTCTTAAGGATTCCAAGCATCTGAAAGAGGGTGAGGCTTTCTAAGTCCCCACCCTGGCCCCAGATCCTGTCCCTATTTGGGCATTCCAAGCTGCTTGCCTGAGACATCAGAACCCTGTGTGCAAGGTAAGGAAACGGAAGGGTGGGCGCAGGGGGCTGCCCAGGGCCTTCAAGTAGCGAAGCAGGGTTCTGCTCCTTTCGTCATACCAGCCGCCTCACCTAGACCTCAGAGGCCAAGCTGCCTGCCTGCTAGGTCCTGCTATGTAATAATCTCCAAGGTCTGCTCTGACTCTAAGATTCTAGGTTTTTCTCTACTGTGAGGAGGCCCTGGGTCGGCAGACAGGAGAGGCAGAATCTGAGGAAATTTTCTCCACTCTGGGGTCAGGACAATAACTTGGCTTTTCCAGAAACCCAAATTTATCAGCAGCCCAGTGCTAAGAGGACCTGAAGACACTTGGAAAGTTCACACGCGACTGAAGCACAAAGCAGAACGTCAATATATTCGTTGACACTGAGAAACAAAACTGTCCACATTAGTCTTCCCAGAGAAAGCCAAATATCCTCCGAAGGTTGTTGGGTGGGCATAGCAAATTACAGATGACATTCTTCACTTATTCCGTGACACTCTGGAATAAGGGCTTAATGTTCATTATGTATAAATACCCAGTTGTTATGCCTACTTCACAGATGAAGAAACCAAGATGCAGAAATGCTAACTAGTTTGCTCAAGCTCACCTAGCTAGGAAGGGGTGGGGCTGGGATTCAAATTCAGTACATCGCCATGACATCCTACTGTTTAACCACTGGCAGGGACCAAATAGATGCTGCTGCCATCGAGAAAAAGAGTGATGAGCTTTTGTCTAAGTTGAGCTGATGTTTAACTCAATACCATGACAGTGCTGTGAAACAGTATTGCAGCCATACAGATGGGAAGGATATTTTTGAAAATGCTCTCACCCAAACGAATCTTTATAATCAGGGTTTTATGTTAAATGCACTAGGTGAGAGTTACTTTTTAAAGGACTCCTCCTACAAAGCAAGTAAATGATTTTGTTTCTGAAAATGAATAATCAGCCCTGATTTACTTATACATATTAAATCTGCTAGAGGCAGAAACTTACTGTCCAGGGCCAGGTAGACCTCAGGTCCCAATTCTGGATCAACATCAGCCACGTTGCCTTGGACACATAAGTCACCTGGCTTCAGTCTTTCTTTTCTGCAAAACAGATGATACTGTCTTCCTCACAGGACTTTTAAAGGAAAAATGGAGGAAATGTGTGTGCTGTGCTTAGCATAGGTCCTGCATATGGTAAGTACAAGTTTCATTTTTTATTTTTGGGGGTAATCCAATTTGTTCTCCAGTTCAAGTTGCCTACATCATTCTCACCACCACCACTATCATCATCATCATCCTCTTTTTTATTCAGCCATCCAATGTCACTATTCAATTTGCTATGACAGCGACATTGATAATGCAGCTTTTGAATTTGCTGCCCAAGTCAACTCATGCATTTGCAGTAAAACCCTAACCCTGCTGTTGACATTGGCAGTGACCACACACCCAGGGCCCTGACCACACGATGCCCACATGGTTTCCTCTCCTCATCTCTCTCTGTCTCAGAGCCAGGCACGCACAGGACACACTGTAAGGGAAATCAGCATTCTTTTGTCCCTGAGGGGCACAATCTTTTCCGGGTGGCCTAAGTAGACAGATGGCTATTTTCAAGGCTGATTTGGAGCCCGTCTGCTGTCAAACAACCCCAGTCACTAGAAGGGGCTGTCACTTAGATGCTATGAGCATGACTGGACCTTGCCCGATAGCAGCTGGGACTGCAGGGGTTGCTGGGGGCTTGTCTCTGAGCTCCTCCCAGGTGATTAGGGGGCCAAACATGACCATGGCTTAATCAAGTCTCCATGTCCCCTAAGGATTCCAGGGAAAACTCGCAACCAAACTTCCCACTGCCTCAAATGATGTTCAAGTCAACCAGCAAGTGTAGCTCTTGGCAGTCTCCGGAGAGCGCCAGCCACTGCCCTCAGCCATCCACAGGACAGGAGCCGTGTGAAAGCATGCGGTGAGAGCCTAGCCCAGCTCCGCCTCGTCTTACTGCTGTGGTCTTACGTGTGGCATTTAACCTCTCTAAACCTCAGTTTCTTCATCCATAAAATGAGAATACACATGTCCCAAGGGTAAATAAGGGTTAAATGAGCTAACTCATAATTAGCCATCAACAAACATTAGTTCCCTGTCCCCTTTCCTTCAGACATGTCTGTGCAGGGAACATGTAAGAAGTGCCCAGGTAAGACAATGCCTGTGGAAGGACCTGGCAAATGATAAAGGGAAGAGGGAGAAACACTTTGGGGGCATGTACCGTGTATCAGGCACTGCGTTAGGCCCTTTACGGATCCTATAATATTTTATGCCATTCTCAGAATAACTTTAGAGGGAAGATATTACCTAATCCACTTTTCGAAAAATTAAGGTCAAATACATAGAATGTAATATTTACTATTCTTAACCCTTGTCAAGTGCATAGGCCAGTGGCATTTGGTACATTCACACTGTGCTACCATCCTCTGCAGAATTCCTATCATCTTGCCAAACTGAAACTCTGTACCCCTAGACAATAAAGCCCTATTTCCCCTTCCCCCAGCCCCTGGCCACCACCGTCCGCTTTCTGTCCCTGTGAATCCGACTACTCTTGGTACTTCATGTAAGTGGAATCACACAGTATTTGCTTTTCTGTGACTGGCTTATTTCACTTACATAATGTCCTCAGGGTTCATGCATGTTGTAAAAGGTGTCAGAATTTCCTTCCTTTTGCAAGGCTGCATAATATTCCATTGTATTATGTATTACATTGTATTCATCCATTCATCTGTTGATGGATACTTGGGTTGCTTCCACCTTTTTTGGTAATTGTAAATAATATTGCTATATCTGTGGATGTGCAACATTTCTTCAAGGCCCTGCTTTCAATTCTTTTGGGTATATTCTTAGAAGTGGAATTGCTGGATTATCTGGAAATTTTATTTTTAATTTTTTGAGGAATTGCCATACTGTTTCCATAGCACCTATACCATTTTACCTAATTCTGTTTTAACATATTAACTGCCATGTGAGTTGTACTTAACTCAAGCTAGTTTTGAACCCAGGGCCTCATGAAGCATATGTAACTCACACATCTCTTTACCTTGGGAGACACGTGAACTATTTTTCAAGTTGCATATAATTCACACACAGAAAACAATAACAAATAAATGTGTTGTTAAATTAAACAGGATCGTTTTGTTTTCAAAGTTTTTATTCTGTTTTCATAATAAAACACTATGGCCTCAAGGAAAAATTTGTTTTCTAGTGTGGCAGTCAGTGTGTTAAAGATGATATAATTAAGGCTCAGAGGCTAAGCAACAGGCGTGAGAGCACACCTTTGGGAAGTGGCAGTCAGACACCAGTCTGGGTCCCATGTTCCCTCATTGACTAGCAGTCCCCAAAGCCTGGGCTCAGCCAGGTACATTACAATCACCCAGTGCACTTGTTAAGCATATAGATTCCCAGGCCTCTAGGTCTAGATGAGAAATACAATCGCCAGGAGTCTTTATTTTCAAAACAACAAAAAACAATAAGCCAACCAACTCGCCAACCCCTGGGTGTTTCTGGTGAGCATCCAGGTTGGATAACCACTGCTTATTACTGTGATTGATAATCATCATCATCGTTGTCCTTCTTGTTATCAAGATTGCTGTCATAACCATTCCATACCCAGATCAGCTCACTGATTTATAAGCACGTGGAAACAGTGGGGATGTAAGGGTTACCCAGGAAGTCTCAACACTGGGTTTTCTCTCCAGCAACCACTAGCTTTCCAAGGGCGACACATTTAGTATTCTAACCAACAAGGCATCGGCCAGGCGCCTGCCCAGACCTTTCTTAGACTGCTGACTAACACTCAGTGAGCAGCTCAAACCAATGTGTTCCTAGGTAAGTGTGTGCAGAGGCAGGCTGCTGGCGTTTTAATCTCATTAGTGAACTGAAGTCCTGTGAGGAAGTAGCCACAGCAGGCTCTTGCCCCTTTGGGGTGAGATTCTCCACACCCTGAGACCGGCTGCCTGCCCCTCTGCGACTGCCCACGCGTCCTCTCCAGAGCTGCATCCTCTCCTGGGCCTGGAGCGAAAGGCTCTGGGAAACCAGAGCTCGGTGTCTTCCAGGGCGGTGGCTGCAAATAGCTGGATAAGCAGCTCAGGTAACCAGGCTGCCTCCACCCCAGAGCAGACATTGAATTATCTAGCCCAGCCCGATATGTTCAGTTGGCACCAGGCCACCAGCGCTGCTTCCCAAATCCAACTGTCTGAGTCCCCTCCCCCTCCTATACCCTTGATAGAAGCCAGACGAGGCTTTGGGGCCTTGGGAAAGAAGCATCCACAGGCAATCTTCCCAGCACAAAGTCCTCATTGTTGGAGGAGGAAGCATGAGAGAAGCAGAGGGAGTGCTTATCTATTGTCAACGCAGGACAGCTGAAAGGACTCCAGTGAAAAATGACCTTATAAACTAACAGATGGGGGAATATGCAAAATATGTAACTGTGACCCTCTACTTCCCTAGGACAGAAATAGCTGGGGCTTTCTCTGCAAATGCTCATGGACACACACTTTAATACCTGCACACACTTATTATTCTGCTCAAACTAAATCAAGAGGCAAATGTAAAACAGACTCATCCATCCATCCATTCATCCCTCCAGTCACTTGTTTTATTTATTCAAACGTTAATTTAGTGCCTACCATGGGCATGAAGTAGGCTGGAAGAAACAACAATAATCTAAATCAGAGGTTTCTAACTGGGGGACACATTGTTACTGGCAGGACTGGGGCACCTGTGTGTTGTCTTACCAAGATTGTCTATAACTGAGTCAATGTCTTATACAACATATGTAGGAGCTGTTATGGTGATACACATGGAGTTAAGACATTGCTGAATCCATGTCAGCTTCCTGTCGTATATTTTCTCAACCTATAAAAGCGAAAAGTATAAATACTCACCACTGGGAGATTTCAGACACGCTCTAGGCAAACAAAAGTGCAGAATCACAAAGTATGGTTTCGTGAATGGAAATGATCACAACTACACCACCACCATAATGACTAACTAAATAACTTACTATGATGTCAGCCAGTATTCTAATCAATTTTTAATCCCCACAGCAAATCTATGAGATAGACATTACTATTACATCCTTTTGCAGGAGGGATTCAGTGAGGCATGGTGACCTTCTATACCTTGCCCAAGGTCACGCATCAGTAATGGCAGAGCTGGGATTCCAAACCAGGAAATACAGCTCTAGAGTCAGTGCTTTCAGCTGTCCTTGCAACGGTGGGTGTGATCATGGTGTCAAAACCCCCTCGGATGGGAGACTGAGACCGAGAGGCCATGAGACGTGCCAAAGTCACACCGTGAGTCCTTGAGGGAGCGAGGGCGAGAACTCAGCATTCCTGTCTTCCCTTCTAGTGTCATTGTTGTTCAAATAAGCAGGACTTCACCCCAAAGTAAAAGTCAAAATACTCTGGGCTTGGGGACAAGGAAAGGCAAGAGAGACCATAAAGCTCAAGGTAAAACAAATGCTGGCTTCTGTACAATGTGGAACTTGGTGTTCTTCTCCTGGGTTTCTGTTTTGTCCAGGATTTCCCTGGGAGAAATTCCTGACACACAGGAAGGAAGACCCAGGCTGTGCTGAAGGTGCTGGGGCTCCCAGCCAAGCAGCTTTATTTCAGGCATGAGTGACCATTTGGCGGAGCAGCCCAGCTCTTCCCTGGCCTGCACAGACTTCATGTCTCCCTAATTAGCATCTCACAGTCGAACAGCCAGGAAACCCTGGGAAAGAAGGCCCTGTCCCTCTGAGCACGTGCTGCCCAGTTACATCCCAGCGATCCGACTCTGGCCGCTGCAGCCACGCCGGACTGCAAGGCTGGCTCAGGAACACATTGTCTGTGGGAGGACAGGTCTTTGGGAGGCAGCAGGTGGCAGTGCAAAGACTGACGATCCTGGATAGGAACCCTGGACCCTCTGGACACTGGCTGTGTGACCGTAGAAAAAAAATTCCTAACTGTTCTAGGACCAGTTTCTTTCTAAATCTATAAAATGTGGAGAATCCCTTTCTTGTTTATAAGTAAACACATGCCAAGCACTTGGCATATTTTTGCTCTGAAAAATTAGACTATAAGAAGAGATCAGTGTTGCCCAAACCTTTTATCATAGAAGAACTGCTTTTTATTTTTTATAAAAAAATCTAAAGTGAAATTCCAATGGCTAAGAGAGGTGCAGGGTTGCTGCTGGATTGGTGAGGGCCTTGGGGAGGGGGTGCTGAGGATCCTGTCCTGCCTCAGTGGGCCTTGGGGTTCCTCTGAGAAACACAATTTGACTAGGTGATTGCGAGTCACCTTTCAATTGTAATTAAGAAAAAGTAAGAGAGGGAGGGAGGGAGGGTGGAAAGACGGATGATGGACATACTCCTGTTGGTTATTCCCGGGAGATTCATGTTTGTTGGGCATCATTGCTAATGGGCACCCTCCTTAGCTTATAGTGCAGTGGAGAAGGCAGAGGCTGAACAGCTAATTTAAAGACTGAAAGGTGATTTTCTAAAGGGGGCTCTACGGGAACACAAAGCAGGGGATCTGATTTAATTTAGCAATCAGGGAAGTTGGGACTTGGAAAGTGAGATGCGAGAGGATGGCCACTTGGACTGGCTTAGCGATGTCAGTACAGAACAGGGATTGGATTCTTGACATTTTGGAGACAGCATCTCTAGGCCTGGTGACTGTTTGGCCATGGAGCCGTGGCAGTGAAGGGTGTCAAGAATGATACCCAGGCTTCTGGCCTGCAAACCAGGTTTGAAGCTGAAAGAACAAGATTCCACTGGCTCCAATATCAGGTCCAGCAAGATCCACCTTGGACCCCGTGTCCTCTGCTCACACGGCTGTCCGTCCTCCCCTGTGGGGAGACAAAGGAAAGAGGAGCTGACTCCCACCACACTCCACGAAAAGCACTGAGGTCAGAACTCTGCATGGCCCACAAAAACATCTGCAGGCAGAAGCATTTCTGGAAAATACAGGAACTGCTTGCAGTAAATTAATAATAGATGTACTGGATTCCCTCAGAAATATTTACCCAGCCGGCGCAGTTGGGCACTAATAACCAGGAGGGAACCTGAGCCTTACCTCAAACAGCCCTGACTATTGAATATAAAGAAACGTCATCCTGGCCCTTCCTGATGCTGGTGGGGAAAGCAAATTTGCAGATTGCCTCGCTCAGGAATATGAGACTCTTCAGTCTGCTGGGCCTGGGAAAGGGGACGCAGAGGCCCTGGGAGGTAACCACTGGATGAAGCCAGCAGACGAAGATCAGTGCATATATCTTATGCTTACGCAGTGCTCACCATGTGCCAGGCCCCATTCTAAGGACCTGACTTATATTAACACATTTCATTAACCCATTAGGCCCATTTTACAGATGAAAGTACTGAGACATAGGAAGGTTAACACAACTTGTCCAAGGAACTAGCTATGACATGATGGAGCTGGGATTCAAACCCAGGCAGTCTGGCTCCAGAGTATATGCCTTTCGACCACTTTGCTTTCGCTGCCTCTTGTTGCTTTTCCCCAAATAGTCAAGAGGCGGTGTAAGTAAGAGGAAAGAGACGCACATTAAACTGCCAAAAGTCCACTTGTACAGCACCCTTGCTACGCGTACCTTCTCTGTCTCCAGCTTCTGCTGAGAACTCTGGGCTCTTCTCACCAGGCAAGTGCAATAGCCATATCTTCATTTAGTAACTGTTTACTGAGCACTTACTGGGGGCCAGATCCTGTGCCGGGTGCAGATGGGGCCTCGTATAATGCACACAAAATGCCCCTCCTCAGGGAAGCCCCACATTCTCTCCTTCCTTAGGGCCCCAAACTGGCCCTTCTCTAGGATGAAGTTTCCTGACTGAAGAAGAGAGGGATTTGAATAGACATGCAAAAAGGGGTTCTTGGGTAAATAAGTTTGGGAACTATTAGGTTAGCATCCTAACTGCAGGCCTTCTCAGAGCCTTTAGTATGCTTATTGCAGGCTTCTCAGAACCTTTAGTGTGCTAGTAGCCCTGAGAGCCACCAGGAGGGATTCAGTGTATAATGCTTCTCAGATCATTAAACAAGGAACCCCTTCTCTTAAAACAACAACAACAACAACAACAACAAGAACAACAACAAAACCACATTTTGTAGGGCTGATGTATCAGAGAAAACAGTTTGGGACATTTTGTCCTAGAGTAATAACTACTATGTCAAATCTGTGTTGGGCTTTGACTGTCAGTCCTTGGCAGGACTGTGAGGCTGGGGATTCTGTCTTACTCATCTCTCCAGCTCCTGCCTTCAGCCAGGCCTAGATCAGAATAATTCTTTGAAAGTTTTCTCCAGAGATGGTACAAGTGAGTGCCGTAAAACAAAATTCCAGGACTGCACCAACACTCCTAGCATCTGCCTACATCTCTTATTCTGTCTCCAAGGCGACAGGCATTTATTTCTTGCCTATATGAATCTCAGGCCATGGTTTGCTATTCACCCTGGACACTCCTTGTCAGGGCGCAGAGACCTTTGCCATTTGCCCCATCCATGTCTTCTGGCTCCTCTCCCACTTCTCCCTGTGCACCCCCTCAGCGACTTTAACTCTACAGAACTGCAGGCAGTTTCCAGAATGCAGCATGGCTTCTTGCAGATGAGGTTCACACCTGCTGGCCAATCCTCAGCAACCTTACCTGCATGGTTTCCCATTCTTTAATCCTTAGCTCAAGTTCTTCAGGTTTGAAACCTTCTCCGAAGCCCCCTCTGGCTCCATACCCCCAAAGTTGGACTAGATGTTTCTCCACTGGTGGCTTGGGCTGTTACAACCCAAACTGCACCCAAACTAGGTGAGGATGTGTCCCAAGTTAAGATAGACCATGCATTCTGCACTGTGGGTCAGAGTTAAATGGGTTGGTAAGCTGCCGATGTTACCTACTCTCCTATTTAAGATGGTTCCAGGCCCTGAGTGAGGCTCAGACTGAGCCTTTTAAAATCCACACAACATTCCCCCCTCTGTGCAGCTTTGCCTGACAGGGATGGGGTGCATCTTGGTCTTCTCGTACCTTTGGAGCCCGGGAGACCCCCTGACCTCTACAGAAGAGGTCTACTGAACGGGCTCACAATTTTGTAACAAAACAAAAGCACAAAGCCAGAACTGAAGCACACTTTTTCGGATCTCATTCTCCCAGTGTATTTTCTTCACACTTTTCCAACTTCTACAACCATCAAACAGCTTTGGCATGACAGTCGTCTTCCACAAATGAAAACACGATTGCATGCAGTGGTGTTTCCGGCACTCTGCGGGAAGCAGATTTCGACAGAAGAGGCAGGAAGGAGGAGGGAGGCGATCAGGGGAGCCGGAGCTGGAGCCAGGCCCCTGCAGAGGTGGTGGGTCTCCAGCTCTACCGTCTGCGGGGTGGAAAAACAATCGCTCCCCTCGGACCGAAAGTGCAAGGCTGCCTCCCAGAGCTGAAGGTGCCAGACGGAGCCTACTAATCCAAATGGGCCACTCTGCCCAGGCGGCACAGAACCAGCAGCAGCAGGAGACCTAGAGACTTCTCCCTAGCGGGGTCTTCCCCTGGCTCTGCTCCGAATCCCCCTGTTCCCTGGGTCTGTGATTACTGGCCTGAAAATGGGAGGGTCAGATTAGATCAGCAGCTCCCATCTCCTGACTGTGCCCACAGTAAGAAATGCACCCGACACCTCCCCTCAGTCCATACATGCGCATTTAGAGGGACAAGAAACTGAAGTTTTACCTAACAATGCTTACGTTTATGACCTGCTATATTTTTCTCCTCTGTTATGCTCATTTTATAAACTTTTATTGAAGTATGACGTAAGTATAGTAGAGGGTACATATCGTAAATGAACAGCTTGGCAGATTTTCACAAATTGAAAACACCCATGTAACCTGCGCTCGGATCGAAAGACAGAACAGTGCTAGGACCTGGAGAGCCCTCTGTGCCCCCCGTCCCCCGCCCACGCACCGACCCTCCCCGAGGGCAAGCACTACCCAGACTCCTAACAGCAGAGACCGGCTTTGCCTGGTTTTGTACTTTATCAAATGCAGTCCTAAAGCCTCTTTGTGCCTGCCGCTTCCTCCTTTCAGTTTTGTGTTTCTCGGGTCCATCACTATTGCTGTGTGCAATATTCCACTGTGTGACAATACTGCGCCTTCTCCGTTCCACTGCTGGTGGCCACGTGTTTTGGTGGACATACGTGTGCGTGTCTCAGGGGGACATATCGAGGAGTGAAAGTGCCGGCATGCACACACTCTGCTTTAGTCGATGCTGCTAACAGTTTTCCAAAGTCATCAAGCCAATCCCACCTCGCCCAGCAGTGTGCCAGAGCTGCGATGGCTTCCCATCTTTGCCACACTAGTATAGTTTTTTCATTTTAACCATTCTGATGAGTACGTAGTAGTATTTCATCATGGTTTTAAGTTTTGATTCCCTAAAGAGTAATAATGTTTTCATATGCTTCTTGGCTATTTGGATATCTTCTGTGATGTATCTGTTTGAGTCTTTGCCTATTTTTCTATTAGGTTGTCTATCTTTTCCTTACTGATTTTAGGAGTCTCTTCTTTTTTTCCCACCATATACATTTTGGAGATGAGACCTTTGTTGAATACATACAATGCAAATATCTTTACCTACTTTATGGGTTACTGGCTAACTCTGTTTTACTTTAATAAATGATGATCTTGAACCATTAAATTCATTACCTGCTAATGGACTACAACCCACGATTTGAAAAACACCACCATACATGACTCTGCAGTCTTCCCTGGGTCTGGACACCTGAGAGGGGCACCTCTGGCCAGTAGCATCCACACCTGGAGAAGCACCTCTGTATCCACAAGCAGCAGCTATCTGGCAAACAAAGGCTGCCATATTCACTATATTTAATTTCTAAATTAAAAAAAAAATCCTTATTCCACATTTTAAATGACAATAGTTTGCAGTTCTCTTTAATGTGAAATCTGCCAGCCCCACAGCTCAGATTAAGGGGCGAGACTTGGAAGGAGACCGGGAAGGATGGCGGAGGTGCGGGAACACCCCTGGAATTAGCCCTGCCTCAGGGCCAGAGGGCGTGTCTGCTCACAAGGCTCTCCAGCCGCCAAGGTGCCTGGGCTCCAGGGCAATGGTCTTATGGACCAAAGACATCTCCGGAGGTTCGTTTTATCTGATGGGTTAAGACAACATTCCCTAAACTCTGGTGGAAGACATTAACCATGGGAGGGAGGCCATTCCATATCCTGAGCATTCTCTCAGTGTGAAGGGTACGTCTTATGCAGTATCCTCCCAACTGCTCAGAGTAGCCCTATCCACAGACTTTAGGCTCCAGGAAGGCAAGGAATGTGTCACTCTTGTCAAATAATGTGACCAAGGTCACGCAGCTAGTTAGCTATAGAGCTAGGTGGACTGACTCCATAGGCTGTGCTTTGATTCCTATGTTATACCCCTTAGAGGCAGCCCAGCACTGTGTGAAGAGTGGGGACCGCATCCAAGCAGCCAAAGATTCACGTGACACACACGTGTGCAGGCATACACATGCACAGACACGTGTGCACACAGATAGGCACATGCACTCACACACATGCTGTTTCACTCAGAAATCTGTGGGCCGGACTCTACTGGTTCATTACACGCTCAGCTCATCTGAGTTTCACCCTTTCTCTTGATTTCCAAAGCATTGAAACAATCTGTAATACATGAATAACGCAAAAGTGCTGATATGTGCAGGGCACTTTACAGTTTATGAATCTCTTTCCCGCTCAATCTCTCGTCTGACACTCACAGCCAGCCTTCTGAACGTGCACGAGTGGTGGATGATTCGCGGGCCCTCCCAGGCTGTGGTCTGGGAACCCTCATTCTAGGGCCACCAGGCCTCACTGGCCGGGGCTGGGGCTGTGGCGGCAGCTAGAGGTTGGCAGGATTTGTGCAGCTTCTCAGACCCACTCTAAAAGTTTCCCTTTTAACTGGATATTTCCACAGCAACACACCGTCCTTGTCTGACTCTGAGAAGTAGGGTTTTAACCTCACGAACTTTCTGGGGTTGGGCTTATGTTTGCAAGAGAGTTAATGGGATGTGGACAACTTCTCCCCTATCCTTAATAAGTGCACCACACTCCTTATTTCTCTTCTTATTAGAGTTTCTAGCACCTCCTGTCTTTTTCTCCAGCTAAAGCTAAGTAGCTCCATTATGACTTGTAATAATACTAGGGACTGCTGCTTATGGAATATTTCCTATGTACCAGGTATGACTTGCTTTGTGTACATTATCCCAGTACATCCTCACACAAATCCTTTGCAACACGTATTCACACCCTTATTTCACAAGTGAGGAAATACACGCTTAGAGATGAGGAGTGACAGTCCATGGCCACACCAGCAGCAAGCGATAGGGCTGGGACTGGACCTGGAGCCCACTTGTCTCTACGTCCTGGCCCACTCGAGGCAGTGAGAAGCAGCAACTTCTTCACCGTGAGTCAGCAACACCCTCCATGTGGAGGCGGGAGGCACCTCAGGGTCTGTCTCGCCCTCCCTTCCTTGTTTTCTCTGAGCTCAGAATGAGGAAGGGACTTTCCTGAACACGCAGCAAGGGTCCAGCTGGGACTGCAGCCCAGGCCTCCTCACTGGGGTCATCCTGCCCTGATTCTCAGCCGTCTGCTGGGGCAAAGGCCACTGGCAAGGCTCTGTCTGGATTCCAGGCTGAGGCCTCATTGTAAGGAGACACTTACTGGGTTGAAAGGTGACCAGGGCAGGAGCTGCTCTTGAAATCAAACTGTGAGACGTTACTAGAGGAACAAAGAATAAGAAAAGCTCTCAAGGAAGAACATGCTCTTTACGTTCAACTGTTTTTAGGACTGTAGAGGAGACACGAAAGAGGCCTGGCAATATGTGAGCTGGAGTGGGTTTCAAATCCTGATTACGGAAGAACTCTATAAAAATCCTAAATGTGGGGAGCCATTAATTTCCCCAGCAGTCCCTGAGGGTTCAAGCACAGGCCGGGGACACGGGGATGCTGCTGTGGCCTCCAGCACCCACAGGGAGCCTCCAACCTGCTCACCTCCAAGACCCCGCACGCCTTTGGAACGTATAGAAACCTCACAGGGAAGGCAAGAAGCAATTCCATATTCCTTGCTCATTGTTCTTAGGGGGAAAAAAACTATTATAAAATAAATGGAGATAAAGTCTACCTATTAATGCATATTTAAGAGGTAGAGCAAAAAGCACCTGCAACATTAACTTAAATCATGAATATTCTCTGAAGTGTTGAAAAAAAAAAACCAACTCACTTTTCTTTAAATCTTCTTAAAAGGGTCTAAGAATAGTCCTTCAAATAATCCTTGAAGTATGCAATTTTAATTTGGACACATGGTAATTTCAGTCTACCTGTTGAAAGAGACAAGAGAGACATCAGTCATTTTTGACGAGGATGCTGTTCTGACGAGTGGCAGAGAAGATTCTGGCAGCTTGGGGGGTGGGGTGGGCACTGGCAGGAGCAGCGTTCGCTTTGTGCCCAGGCTGAAGGCTAGTTATTGAACACTCAGAGGGAAGGGCCAACTGAGTTAGCCACTAGCACAGGGCCTGGCACGTAGCACATGCTCAATAAATAGTTAAGGAATGAGCAAGTAAAAGGACAGACGGGTGAGATTTATCAACAACTTTTCACGCAGGGAGGTCCCCTGTAGGCTCATCTCTTCAGCTCTTAGGGAGAGAATTTCTGGGCACCGGGTGTCTTATGGAAAATAGCACAGAGAAAGGCATATGGCGTAGTGACGGGAGCAAGGGCGTCGGAGCCAGTCGTAGCTATGCCCAGATCCCGGCTCCACCACCTGGAATTGCACGACTGCAGCCAGCTTGTTTATTTATGCTCATTGTTGTTCTTAAATTGGATACTTAGCCCATTCGTTAATTTTCAGCCCTTCTTTTTTAATATAAGCATTTAAGGCCATACATTTCCCTCTAAGTGCTGTCTTGGCTATATTCCACAACTTTTGACATTGAATATTTCTTTGATCATTCATTTATAAGTATTTTATAATTTACTATTATCATTGCTTTTTGGCCTATGAGTTAGTTGGAGGTATTTTTGTAAATATCTCTCAATATAGTTTTTAAAAAAAAAAACACCTCATTTTTCTGCTATTGATTTCTAACTTAATTGACCTGTGGTGGGTGAATACGGTCTGTAGGATACTGATTCCTTGAAATTTATTGGGACTTTTTTTTATGGCCTAAGATGTAGTCAATTTTTGTGAATGTTCTATGTGCTTAGAAAGAATGTATATTCTCCGGTCCTTGGGTGTAATCCTGGACTAGTATTTTTTCAAAAACATCTCTGCACCTTTATTTCCTAATCTGTAAAAAGGCACGTGAGCGACACACATCGGTTCCCTCCCACTGTTTAAAGCTATACTCCCTGACACAGAGGCGGTGCAGACAGAGACAGAGCATACAAGGAAGAAATTGAGGTATGCTGTTTCTTGCTTATAACACTATTCATAACAACGCCTTACATTTATAAAGCATTTAAAAGTCTCTAAACAATGACCACATCTGTCATTTGGTCTTAACAAATCCACGTAGCATCACTGAGGCAGGTGGAGGGGAGGACCCACACGGAGAGGGAATGCACCAGTGGGTGTGGTGGTTCACTCGGTCCTCTGTGCCGGAACCCCAGGATCGCTCCTTGACGGCCCCTCCCCCTCACGCCTCACTCCTGCTCAGTTCTCAGTTCAGTCTTCCGTTGTCTTTCAAATCCTTCCTCCTTTTCACCCACAATGCCTCTGTCATTTCTTACCTGCTTTATTCCAATAGATTATTAAGTCCTTATTGTCTTAAAAATACAACTACAGGAAGTGAAACCAGACAACATCTTGGCAGGTGCGGTTCTCACACAGGGCTGGAGTCGGGTGTTGCATGCCAGAATATCAATACGGGGAGAGTGATATTTACAAGTTGAATGGGGCATGCGTGGGCTTAGGAAGGTTGAGAGACACTGTGCTGAGTTCGAATATTTTTCATCCAGCAAATAGCCCTTCCCATGACCTTGTCCTCGATCCTACCCCAAGTTCTTTTTCTCCTTCTCAGAGAGATTTCCTGAAAGAGTCGTCTAGACCACCATTTCCTCCACTCCCACACTCTTCACAAATCACCCCCAGAATGTTCTCTTTACGATCATAATGATGTTGTCACTGCAAATTCCAGACACCACTTCTCAATCCGCGGTGGCCTCTCTGGGTCGTCCGCCAGCGTTTGTCCCCCGCTGGAAACTCTCCTGCCTCAGCCTCCACAACACCAGTCTCTCCTGATCGTCCTCCTGTCCCTCCAAGGACTTTCTCTGCCTCATTCTTAGATTCTGCGGTTTGAACTGGCACTTCTGTAATTTAATTAGAAGTGTTTCCACAAAATAATAAACATAAACTACCACGCATTAAGTGCATGCCAATCACTGTGCTAAACATTATTTTATTTTACTTAATCTTCACACAAACCACCTGAGGTAGGTATTATTAACATTCCTATTTTACAGATGAGAAAGTAGAAGCTTATAAAAGTCATGCACTTTGCCCAGGATCACTCAGCTACTACATGGCAGAATGGGGATTCAAACTGCAATCCATCTAATCGTAGCCTGTGCTCTCAGCCACCACATTTTCTCATCCTACCCTCCCACGCCCTGGCTTCTGTGACTCGCCATTCTTCCGCCATGCTGTGCATTTCATGCTTCCATTTTGCTTCCCTCTGAATGGAGGGCCTTTACCCACGCTGTGTGCTAAGGAAATTCTATTCAGCGTTCAAGGCTCATCTCCTCCCATAAAGCTATTTGCAAGCCCAGGCAGGTTAATTGCTCCTGTCTCTTTGCTGTGGCAGCTCTACAGTGATATCAAACCATTCATTCATTCAACTGACCGTGCATCCATCTCTCTGCAAATAGGTTAGAAGATTGTTTATCCCAAAGTCTTCACACCAGAAGCACCCAGACAAAGGAATTGTTCCAAAGGATTTTTTTATGCTCACCGTTTTGAAAAACTTTATCATACTATTGTCAAAATTGAACAAAATCTGCTGGAAGTCATGGTGTTTGAGGGAGGGATGCGCTCTGCTTGGCGTTTGTGAATGACTGACTTGTCAGGAATGGCCACCTGTGTGATCTGGCCAACGTGGTTTCCAAGGTCACTACACCAGGCTTGTCCAATTTCCCTCACTCAATCCCCACATTTTAAAATCCTATTTACACGTCAAGCCTGGCTCAAAAACCTCTTCATCCTTGAAGTCTTCCCAGATTCTCCTCTTGCAACGTGTACAAATGAACCTGGACCCCCACCATGCACCACAATATATCTGTGATATCCCTGCTGGCAGTTGGAATTTAATCACTCATAGCTAATTCTGCATTTCAAAAAGCACTTCCACATATTCATTTCATGCTTTTACCTCCCCTTCTGGTCTCCTTGGAGCTAGGAGTTGCATCCAATTCACCTTAGATGTCTTCAGAACCAAGCCCAGTGGCTGCACAGATGTCAATGAGTGACCGATTGATTGAAACCAGATAACATTGGCCTTGAATGGGGGAGGCCACCCAAAACCCACTCAAACGCAAGCACCCAGCAGCATGTTATGCAAATAGTAGGTACTAGATAAATAGAAAATCCTTCTATCTCTTCTCCCCTTCCCAAAAAATGAGCATCAGAAAAGGGGGACAATGTGTCCATGGAGCTGGTGGTTTCTCAAGGCCTGTGTTCCACAGTTCACAAACGCATGGGTATGGCAGCTTTTGACATTCTCAGGGATGAACTAGGCACTGAAAGCCCACATTTGGACACATTCTACTGTCCATAGTCGGGAAATGAGAGTTAGAGCTTTGAAGGCAGACAAGTCCTTCAAGATGAGCTACGACAACCACCTCGTTTTACAGAGGAGAACCAGAGAGTTTCAGCAACCACACGCCACAGGACAGGAAGGCTGTGCAGATGCATTTCCCCTGTCCCCTCCTAGACTTGGAAATGAAGCCTCTAGGAAACTCAGTGCTCTCTAAATGGCTAAAAATAAACTCCCAGAAACTTCATCTAGATATATCACGGCTGTAATTTACAGCGTCTAGAACTTCAGTGTGGTATAATTAGCAAATGGATTACAATAATTTATTTTTGGTTTAAAAGCTCGAATGAACACGACCTTCCAGTAGAATGGAAAATAAGAGGCTGGGAGCCAGCTATGTTCCTCCAGCCCCTTCCAATGACACGATTTTATTGCTGGCTGGCATTTCTCTTCTGACATCCGGTGGATGGGCCACAGGGAAGGACTGAGACTCTGAGTTCTGGGAGTTCCAGGGTAGAGCTGCCCAAAATGGCCAACGTTCATCCTGCTAGTGACCAGGAAGATGTCCAAGCTCACCCTTTCAATCCACAGGAAAACCCAGAGGTAATCACCAGGGAGGAAAAAAGAGTCACCAGCCTTAAATTGATGCAGAAGAAGGGTGCACATGGAACAGAACATACCAAAGACTAATTCCATGGAAGGTTTTTACCCTACAAATTCTGGGCACCTTTTCAGAATAGCTTTCCATCACTTTCCTCACTGCCTGGAAAAGTTTGTTGTGATGTCTCTGAGCAGGCGACGTCAAAGGATGGTGCCATCAGAGACACTGTCATGCAGCTAAGCAAAGGCTAGACTGGGGTCAGGGAGGACCTGAGTTCAGGTTTGGGTTTGAGTTCTGTGCCATGAATAGCAACCAATGCAAGTCCCTTTTATACAATGTCAATAATGAGTAAGTATCTCACACGATTGTTATGGAGGTTAAATGACAAAAATATATGAAAAGGGATTTGTAAATGAATATGAGTGATTTTTCTTGAATGAATAAATTTCCAAAGTAGCTCTTTCTGATGAAGAGTTTTTCTAACCAATACACTATAGAATATTGTAGTAGGGGCTGAGGCGGAGCAGTAGAAAACCTGGGAAGTTGTCTTCTTATTCTCTGGGCAGAGACAAACATCCCAGCTGCAATCTGGAGGTAGGAAAGAGGGATCCCAACTTGGGTCAGAAGCACAAAAGCAACTTGTCTCCTCTCCCATACGTGTCTACCAAACCAGTCAAACATCAGCCCAAATACCCACACGTATCACAGATGGTGGAATGATGTGGCCAGGTAGTGTGGGAAGCCAAAGCAATGCTTCTCCCAGCTATGGGAAGGGAATGGTTATTTTCTGAGCATCTGCCATGTGCCAGGCACAGTGCGGAGCCCTTTCACCCCAGGGCTCCTCTGCACTGTGGTGCAGCTTCCCGCCATAGTGTACCCTTGCTCACGCTGTGTGCGGCTGCGAAGCCTCCTCTCTCCTCTCTGCCTCTCCAGCCAGTCCCTGAGCAGGAAGACCCGACCCTCATCCTCACTCTTTCAATTCTTAGTGATTTCAGGTAAGTCACTCCTTTTGGAAGGACTTCTGTTTTCTGATCTATTAGGTTGGGACAAGAACTCCAGATGCACCTGCCTCAACAGATGGCTTTCAGAGCCAAAAACGGTGGGTGTGAAAAGCTCTGGAAGCTGTATGAAATCCTTTAAACACGGAAGGGTTTGTTACCCCTTGTTCATGCCCCTAAAGAACTTCCTATTGCTCTTAAACAAAAATGTCTACTTGTCCTCTGCCCACCTTGCCGGCCTTATCTTCCCATCTATACCCCTTGTTCCCGAGCTCCATCCACACCAGTCACCTTTTAGGTCCTCATGCTCAGGAGCAAACGCTGTCCCCAATTCTGGGCATCATTTCCTCCCCTTTAGGTCTCAGCTTAGACTTAGAGTCACTTCCTAGGGACAGCTTCCTTGGCCCCTCAAAGTAGGGTAGTTTCCTCTACTATACATTTGTCAGAGCCCTTCTGATTGCATACCTAGCTGAGTATTTGATTAGTGGCTTTGATTATTTGTTCAACATCTATCTCCCCACCTAGAATGTAAGCCCTCTGGGACAGGCCCACAGGGTGTCTTGTTCACCAGGATGTCCTCGGGGAGCCAGATATACAATGAACACTCATCTGTGTCTGTCTTGCTCACTGCTCTGGAGTAGTGCATGGCACATAGTAGGTGCTCAGTAAGTACTTGTTGAATGAGGAGTACATTTCAACACAGTTCAAACCCTTCCTCTTTTCTGTGCTGGTCCAGTGTGGCCCTTCCTCCCTGGGCTCCCCAAACTCTCACTGCCTTTTTCCTGCTCTCGGGGCCCTTCCATGGGTTATTTGGTACTGTGGCTTAGCCATTATCCAAGTGAGGAGCTCGTCTCCCCTGAGACAGCACAGTTGCCCAGAGGGAGGCCGGAGAGGCAAACCAGGACCATAGAGCATCCGGAAAAGGGGAACAGCCAAGTGTCCGAGTAAACGGCAAGAGCACAAGGGAGGGGCTTCTCAGGGAGCCTGCTTGTGGCCCACTTGGAGCTTCCGCCCCAGAACCTGTGTCTGGGGGCAAAGCTTCTGGCCTCAAGTCCTTGCTTCATGGGCTAAAATATGCCTCTCTCTCTCTTTTCTTGAAATAAATGGTTGGCCATTAAGATGTAAAATGCAGCTGTCACAGTCCATAGAACAACAGACAGGTTAATATGGGTTCTTAAGAATGCCATTTCCTCATATTAACCCCAGAGCAATGGCAACCTATCAAGAGAGACTCCGGAGCGCTCCGGAAACCTGCTGTTTTTCTTCTTTAATAATATTTGATGTTTAAATAATAGTCGATGTTTGTTTCCAAGTGGAGTTTGATAGTTTGTCTTTCTTCCCCTTCCTCCCTCCCTCCCTTGTCTTCTTCCTCATTCCCACTCTAAGGATACCTTGGCTTTAGTTTTCTCCCTGAGATCTGGGATACAAACATGCAGCTGTGCATCTGGGTCACACCTGGGTTCTGAACTTGCCTCCTGCCTGGGTTCCCTGACCCCCACTTCCCCTCTCCACCCACCTCCGCCCTCCCTCCCAGCCAACCCCGCCTACCTACATGTTGCCTGCCATGCAACTAATTCAACTTCAAAATGTTTAAAACTTTAAAAATAGTTTTTAAGTTCTTCCTCACAAGAGGTGAAGGGAAGTTAGACCTTTTTCGGTTATGTAAACAGCATAAACGACTAACACTGGCCTCTCCTAGGAGGAAGGCCAGCGGTGGCTCCAGAGGGCTGGGCCTGGGTGTGCACTGTGGCTGCACCCACCTGGCAGCCTGGGGAAGAGACCACAGAGCCTGCCCCGCACATCGGACCATCCTGGCCCCTGCCCACGCCGGCACCACAGCACCACTCGCGGAGACGGCCTGTGCTGGGGAGGGTTATTGGCCAGGTGCTTGTCTGCAGGGACAGCTTGGTACTCAGCTCCCCTCGGGCTGCTGTGTGTGTTGTGTGCAACACAGATCCCAGCAGGAGTCCTGGAGGAGCGAGCGGAAGGATGAGATTCTGGCATCGCCAGAAATTACTTGCAGATCCTCAAATGGGACAGGCTCTCTCAGGCTCCCCGCACTTTGTGCATGCTGTTTCCTTTGTCCCTGTCACCCTCGTCTTTCCCTGAGTAATTCCTTCTTGTCCTTGAAGACTCCATAGAAGGTCACCTCCTCCTGAAAGCCTTTCTTACACTCTGGCAGGATCAGGGACCCATCCTGGCCTTCTGTAGCCCCCCTTCTATGCCTCCCCTGCTGGCACAACCGTCCCCTTTGTGAAATGGTCCGAGTATTTGTCTCCAGTGAATGTCTCCTGTGAGTCCCGACCAGTGCAAGGTGCCTGGCGCAAAGACAAAAATAATCAATACATTAATTAATCTATGTATCGACTCTCTGCCTTGCTTCAGAAAGAATTTAAGGAAACACAAAAATCAAAAACACCCCCAAGGAGCTCAGAGTCTGGCTGAATGGCAGACACATAAGCATTTTTAACACATTAACTGCCATGTGAGTTGTATTTAGCTCATGCTAGTTTTGAGCTAGTTTTGGGCCTTGTGAAGCATATGTAACTCACACGTCTCTTCACCTTGGGAGCTGTAAGAACTACTTTTCAAGTTACAGATAACTCACACACAGGAACAATAAAAAATAACAAATTTTTCATTAAAATAGAAAGTATCATTTTGTTTTTGAAGTTTTTATCCTATTTTTGTAATAAAACACCATGGCCCCAAAGAAAAATTTTTTTTTCTAGTGTGGCAGTGTGTGAAAATACATGATAAGGGCTGGCATACTGTGATCGGGTTGAGGGCCCAGGTGGGAGGGGTACCTGCTCTCTGGTCAGGACCAAGCATGACACGTGAGGACGCTCAGTGAATGCTGAATGAATGAGATGCGTTGGGAGGGACGACCTAAGGGGACCTAGAAATCACTTATTCCAAGGAGGGAAACTGCAGTTGGAGGGGGAAAGGGACTATGTGTGAGCCTCCCAGTTAGCGGCAGTGCAAGAAACAGCACCCAGCACTCTGTGAAGTTAACTGGTAATCCTGAATCCCATTCCTCGGGTGCGCAGTAAGACAAGCTGCTTCTCTTCCCTGAGCCTCAGTTTCCTTTCCCATAAAGGAGGGGGTTGCAGTAGCCCATCACGGAGGGCTCATCCCAGGAGACCGAGGTTAAAACCAAGGGCTAAGCAATGCCCAGCTCGCGGTCATAGGACAGTCTTACCTGTCTTATTCTGATACGAATTCAAGAAGCTGCTCACAGACAGCAGCCCTTCATGCATTTATTCAAAACGTGTACTGTATGCCAGGTGCAGGCAGACCTGGGCATAACCATAGGATCTGATCCAACACTTCCCCCTGCACCTGCTCCCTTTGCACAGGTCTCCAAAACCCTGGGCTGCCCCAACAATCTGCTCTACAATTTGCAGCAAATCTCTGACCTCTTTTATCATACTTGCCATCTTTCTTCCTTCCCCTCCCTTGCTTTCTCTCTCTCTTTCATACCTTTATTCATTTACTCATGCATTCAGCAATTGCTTACTAGGTCCCCACACTGTGCCCGGCTCTGTGCTCTGTGTGCTAGAGCTACAGCAGAGGAAGGCCCAGGATTTGCCTTCTGGAACTCAGTGTCACCCTCTCCTGTTTCTCAGCTTCGTGCTGTGTGGCTGCCCGGAACACCCTCTCTACTGCCACCAAACTTCTATTCCACATCCAATGCCTTGTCTACAGGCTGCCTCGCCTGCAAAACTTTCCCTGATCTTCCCTGCTCTGGGGTCCCCCAGTCCCTGCTTTCTACAACAATCCCACTGCATTGTATGGGTGGGCTTTGTCTGCTGGCCCCACTACTGTGAACTCCAGAAGGCCTGGTACAGTGTATTTTCACTATTGTAACCACAGCAGTGGGAAACCCAGCAAGTGCTCGAGGAACCTTGGCTGACACATGCTGCAATCCAAACTTCCTGACCAGCACGCTGTAACCAGCCCAGGCTCCGGGGAGGAGGCAGAATGGTCCCTCTATCCCACCACCTGTCCTACCCGCAAAGCCAGCACTATTCTGCTCTGTAGCTTCTCTCTGCCTCAGACATTGATTGCAGCTCCCATGGGACCCAGGAACCCTGTTCCCTGCACTCCGGGCTATCTGTACCTGTATCCTTGGACTGTATCCTTTGTGCCTGTATCCTGTCTAATCCCTGCTTAGGACTTTCCGCAGCTTGCTGGGGAATGTGCATAATCCAAAGTAAGAAAATCTACCTTTGCAACACTTCCACAAATAAAAAATACCTATAGAGCCTTAAGCTTTTCTGGCTGAATGGAAAAATTTTGTTAAGATTCTTTCAGGAAGAGGGAATGCACTCCCCCTACAAGGTTGTATTCACACTAGCCCAAGCACAGGAGGCCACGGATGTGGGTGAGACCCTGCCTTGGCATAAGATGGCTGAGGTTTGAGTCCTGTCTCTGTCGTGCGAGTTGTAGGGCCTCAGCGACTCATTTCTTCTCCCTGAGGAGTCTCATCTGTAATCAGAACTGATAACACCACCCTTGCATTAAGATTAAATTAAAAGGATGTAAGACTCTTGACACATTGACTGTGACACTGTCCTCACTCAGCAAGTAGTGACTATCGGTACTCTTACGGAGGAACTGGGAAGGTGAGAAGAATATCATTTCTCATGTGGTTTACGCTTCTGAAATTGATTCTACACACATTGTCTCATTGAAGCCTCAATCAATACTCCATATATACATTTTATTATTGTTTTCTTAAAGGGAAGGTATCCAAGGCTCAGAGAAGTTAAATGATTTGCCCAAGATCACACAGCCAGGAGATGTGGACATTGACCTGGGCTCACCGATTCTCTGACTCTAACTGTGGAGCTCTCCATGGCCTCCCGCCACAGAGGAAGCCACTTGCCCATGTCTCTGTCTGGGGGATAAGGTGCTGCCGCTGGGACGAACGCCTCTGTCGGGCCAGGATCACAAGCTCCTAGTACCCCCAGTATGGTAGAGATGTTGCTGCTCCCCAAACAGCCCCTGCTTTTTGCAGTGAATTACAGAGAGGGTGGAGTGAGTGTCATGGACATGTGTCCCTTCTGGGCCAAGGGAACAACAAGCCCCTCGGTGCTGCTCTTCCTGTGACAGTGACCCTGGAAGCCATGGTTTCCAGACTGCACAGCGACAAGGCGGGCATTCTGTGTGATCCTGGCCTGTAACATGAGCAAGAAACAAGTCTGTGTTATGTCAACACCACTGAGTTTGGGGGGTCTTTGTTATTATATCTTATCCTAGGTCTACCCTGCATCTATGTAGACTCAACACCAGAAAACACCATATGGAATGATAGTTTGCATACAGTATCTTATTTAATCTTACCCTATGCATAATGTATTATCACCTTTATTTTGCAGATAGGGAAACTACAATTTTAAAAAAGTAAATACAAAAGAGTTTTACAATTAAAAGAATAAATAACTTGCCCAAGATAACATAGTTCATTTGTTTTCGTGCTTTTTGTCACTCCTGTTGTCCTTAGTTTCCCCATCTGTAAAATGGGGAAATGGGGCTAGACCAGACACTTCTAACATGTACCCCAGCTTGGACCAGCTGTAATTGCCTGCCTGCCTGGCTCCTGACACATGGCTGACCCCGCCGCTGAGCTTCCAGCGGGACCCAGCTCCAGTCCTGCCCTAGGACTTCAGTCTTGCTGCGGATCCCACCTGCCCGGAGGAGAGGAGGGAGTCGGCTGCTGGCTCGCTCACTCATTGCCTCAGTCGCTTCGCGCGTGCTATTACTCATTCATCTCCACTTAACCACCAACTCGCTCGTTCGTTTACAATCATTCACTCATTCATACTCATTTCCCCAAATTTTCAGTCATTCATTCACTCCGAGTCACACACTTTCATGCATTTACTTATTAGCTTCTTCGTTAATTTACTCTTTCACTTATACATTCACTGAATCATTTTTTTACTTATTTATCTCTTCATTTATTCAGTCATTAACTCACTCATTCATTCACCCTTTTTGCTCATTCTTTTCTTCATTCACACCCTTCTCCACGCATTCACTCATTCACTCATTCCCCATCTACACCCTTCCTCCCTGTTCCCAGTGCAGTCCTACCAGCAAGCAGAGCCTCCATCTCTGCTGGGTCCATTAGTCCTCCCTCCCAGAACGTTCTCTTCCCTTTTAGCATCCAGCCCACTGAAATGTGCAGGCATACCTCCCGTTGTGCAGGGGATATGCTCTCCACTCAGAAACAGATGTTCTTGTAATTACTGTTTTGACTTTCACCCTCTAATGCCAGAAAATTCTTTCCACAAACTCCTCCAGCATACAGGAAGGCAACCACGCAGAATGGGCAGGGCGTGCAATGCCTGCGGGTGCGGATTCCAGGACACGGGGTATTCCTGGCAGTCAGCGCTCAGGAGACTTGGAGAGCCTCCTCACTCCAGGACTTTGCAACCTGGGGCCCAGGGCTGAGCTGGGGACAGGGGCAGCCCAGGGAGCAGCAGACTTTGTGAACCAGGTTAAGGAGTGTGAAGAGAAGTAGCCGGTCTCAGGACTATGGAGTGATGATTATAGCCTGGGCTGGGTCACTGCAGTGACAGGCGACAAGGTCAGGGGAGAATGTAGAGGCTTATTGGCATGTGGCCAGCACGAAGAAGTTGTTAGCAAAGTCATGGCAGAAGATCAAAATCACAATTTACTGACCTCTTACCATGTGCCAGGTATTTCCCATACTTTATGCTGTTTCTCAATGATCAATCTCCCCATCTTTCATTTAGAAATAGAATCCCCTGAGTTTTAGCTGGTCCCGTGACCTCTCGGCCTAAGAATATTCCCAGATTCCCTTGCAGGGAGGTGTGACCAGTGGGTATGAGCGCAGGTGTAGCTGTAACTTCTTGATTGTGTCTTTAGAAGGAAACTTCCTCTTCTGCCACCTGCTAGCTAAAGCGTGACCCTATTTAGTGAATCATCTTTGTCTTTGGGCTTAAGGGTTATCGTAGGGTAGCGGAACAAGACAGAAGCAGCCCTGGTCCCTGAAGAACCCTGGGAAGCAGAATGTCTCTATCCCCTCGGCTGAGATTTTCTGTGCGAGAGAAACAAGCCTCAGTAGTGCTCTGGCTACTGTTGTGTTGAGCTCTGTTCTTAAAACAGCCCAGCCAGTATAACCCCAGGCAGAAACTTCTTTGTCTTTGTGGAGAAACTTCCTTTAGAGGAACACTCGTCCTTCTCTCACTCCCTTACTTACTTTTCTATTTTGTGGTTGAAAAGTATCCCCTCAACATTCATGTCCACTGGGAACCTCAGAATGTGACCTTATTTGGAAATATGTTTTTTGCGGATGTATTCAAAGTAAGGATTGAGATGAGACCATACTCGATTAGAGTGGACCCTAGATCCAATGAGAATGCTTTTTATAAGACAGAGAAGGACACGCAGGGACACAGAGGAGAAAGCCCAGCGAAGGCGGACGCACAGCCTGCAGTGATGCATCTACAAGCCAAGGGACACCAAGGATTGCCGGTGCCACCAGATGCTGGGAGAGAAGCATGAGATGGATTCTCTCTCACAGCCTCCAGAAGGAACCAACCCTATTGGACACGTGGATTGTGGACTTTGGTATCTAGGACTATACGAGCATAAATTTCCATTGTTTTAAGTCACCAAGTTTGTGGTAATTTGTTACAGCAGCACTACAAAACTCATACAGTCTCTGAGAGGAATGGCCACTATTGAACCAGCAGGTTTGGGAGAAGGAACTGGACCTGCTCACCCCTTGAGGTGGCCTACAGAAAGCAAACTTCCTCTCCTCCATGCAGTTGGATTGCCAAATCTATCTAATTCTAGGGTGAAGTCTTAGTGAGGCCCTCTGGCTGCAGAACTAAGGCCACAGGGTAGGCTTTCCATTGTAACTGGTACAGTGCGGTGCTCAAGACCATGGCCTTGGAAGCCAGACCACCCAGCATTAGGTCCTGGTCTGCCACTTACTAGCTGTGTGATGTGGGGCAAGTGAATTAAACTTGCAGTGCCTTTGTTTCTTCATCTGTAAAGTGGGGATAATAATAGTACCTACCACATACAATTGTCAGAATTAAAGAGCTTAGAACAAATAGGAAGTGTTAAACAAGTGTTAATGCTTAACTAGTGGTGATGATGCTACGTATTTGCCATTATTATTTGTCTGATTCCTCTATGTCTCAATTAATTTTGAATTTAGGCCAGGAAGATGGGTATTATTTTCTGGATCCCCTGGAACTCCAATGTTTACTTTATTAGCCTCATTTTGGAGATTAGGAAACTGAGTCTTAGAGAGAGAGATGAAATGGTGAGCCCATGGTTACCCTTCGAGCCTCCTCCGTGTGCCCTGGCTGCTCAGTCACTTGTCTGGTCTGGTGGTTGGCTTCCAGCTCACCCCTCCCTGGCAGCAGCCGGCAGGCCCTGGAAGGTCTCCCTCCTGGCTCCCAGGCAGTGCGCTGGAGCCCGGTGGGAACTCCCTCCCAGCAGTTCCAGTCTGCCGTGCAGCCTGGGTGAGTGGACGTGGCCCGTGCGAGCACCTGCAGTCCGTATTCACACAAGCCCAGGCAGAGCTGCGTCTACAGGCCTGAGCTGCGCTCCTGGGAAGCGAGGCGCATACGCTCGCACAGATGTGGCCCCTCTGCCTCAAAGGCCCTGAGACCTCATCACTGGGTAAAAGCAGAACGTTAATCTAGAGAACCAGCCTGCTTCGCACACACCCGAGGGCCCCCTACCCACCAGTGGGAAGATGGAGTCCGCCTTCGCCCAACTGTACTGACAGGCTGAGGAAAAGGGTGGGAAGGACAGCAAGGGAAGGGACGGAGGGGACGTTTGCCAGGCTCTGTGCCCGGTGCTTCACGTTTGCTGCCACGTTTAGTCTTCACAACAATCCTACACTATAAACCCATTTTAACAGACGCAGAAACTGAGGCCCAAGGAGCTGAAATCACTTACTCAGGCCACATAGCCAGGAGACATCAGAGGCTTCCAGGCCTGCCGAACTTTTTCTCTGACACCACGCTGGACTTACTTTCTTCACTCTGAATAGGGAGGGGCCTTAGGGTCCTGACCAGACCCGGGGCAGGTTCTACCACATGTTTCAGCTCTCGGTCACCAGCAGCAGCAGCAGCAGTGGCGGTGCCGGCAGCACTGAATGGCGTTTGACACTTATGGAGGACTCTTACTTTCATTATCTCTGTTGACCTGACGTGAGTCCAGATGGGCTCTGCTAGCAATCTCTCGGAGAAGGTTCCAGAGCAGGGAGCTGAGGCTATTTCCTTTCTGAGCCCCACTGGCTCCACTGCTGGGAGTACCAAGGGCACAGGCCGCAGGCATGCTCTGCTTTTTAAGAGGCTTTCATCAGCGAACTTGGCCATCATTTCCCTGTGCCCACTCTGCGCCCAGCACTGTGCTAGCGGCAGCGGCTTCCGAGAGGAGGCGAATAGTCCCTGTCTTTGAGAGGTTTACGCATAAGTGGGGATTATAGACCTGGAAGATTAAGAATGATGACGACGATGAAGACTGTTCACTTAATAAGCAATTACCATTCTACGAGATTGATGCTTATTATCGTATTTCTTCTTATTTAATCTCAATTTTGTAGGCAGGCAGTGATTAATCTGCCCAGAATGGATGGAGAGGCCAATTATATCTTCACATAGAAGTGGATATCAGAGCAGGGTTTTAAAGAATGAATAGGAGTTCGCCAGGCAGAAAATATGTGAGAGTGGATCAGGAAGTTCCAGATAGAAGAAAAATGAGAAAAGCGTGAGCAGTGATTGAGAGGCACGAAACTGTGACGTGCAGAAGGAGTTCCAGGTAGTTCAATGTGGCCACAGCGAGAAGTTGGGGAGTGGAGGGTGAGGTATGGTTTCAGAAATGAGGCCACAGAGGAAGGAAACAAGCAACAGCTCTTGGAGGCTCATGCATGCCAGGCCGAAAAGCTAGACTTTTTATTTATCCATTAAAAAAACAGGGGTTTTATTTGTTTCCTACAATAAATAGCTGGGGAAAAGCAGTTCAGGCTGGCACAGCGGATCAACAGAGTCATCAAGGTCCCAGGCCTCTTTTGCGTCCAGCTCTGCCATCGTTAAGGCTTTCCTTGTGGTGGCAGAGTGGCTGCCACACCTCCAAGCCTTTGTGTTCCCAGCAAGAAGAAGGGGGAAGGGTAAAGGACAAAGATCTGCTCTTTGTGACCGGAGCTCAAACTTCACCTTGTGGCCAGTGGGGACCCATTGAAGGGTCTGAGACAGGGAGGAGATGGTGGCCAACAGGTATGGAGCCCTAACTCTGCGCCAGGGAATGTTCTCAGTGGGCACTTTATACACATCACCTCGGCTAATCCTCAAAGCATCATTATCCCTAGTTACAAATGAAAATGAGGAGACACAGAAACGTTGAGAAAATTGCCCAAGGCCAGGGGTGGCAGAAACTGGGCAGTTTGGTCCTGAGTCTTGCTGTTAACCACCAGATTCTCATGCATTTTAGAAAGTACACTCTGACTGTGAGAAGCCTCAGGTCAAGGGGATACGGCCTGAGCAAGGGTGGTGGCCATGGGTGGAGAAGGGGGCAGGGAAGCGGGGGAAGAGTCAGGACACAGAGAGAGATGGTGTGGGGCGAGGAGAGGAGAACCCTGGGTCTGTGTGACTCTCCCCTCTCTGATCCAGCCTCCTCTGAGTCCACAGGGCCTGCAGGGCTGTTGGCGGGCCACCGATGCTGGACACACACAGAGATTCTGAAAAAAAGTCATACCACCATGGCAGGCACAGCCTGAGTCAGGGCTGACTTCCACACTGACACCCACATCGTTACTGTCGCTCTGTGTGCAGACTCTCGCCCGACACAGTGCCAGGGCCAAAAAAAGCATCAGCTGGTTTGCAGAGCTGGGGCCATGGTTAGATCATCGTCCTGTGCCTGGCAGATGGGAGCAGGGTGATGCTGACGTCTGCTGCTGACAGGAGCCTGGATACAGGCTCTAGGCCTGCCTAGAGGGGACAGGACAAAGATTTTGTGGCTCCCATTCCTGCTGGCCCTCAAGCCAGTCCTTGGCAATCTCTTGAGCACCTACTATGTGCCACACCCTCAGTGGGATGCTGGGATACAGAAATAAATCTGCTTCTCCGAGGTCAAGGAGCTCCCAGTCCCCACACTGTCGGCACCCGGTGGAGGATACTGTGATACAGAGAAGCACACAGGGTGGTGGGAGCATGCGGGGCTGGTGCAGGGGTGTGTGTGTGTGTGGGGGGGGATGTGAAGCCGGCCTGGAGGTCTGGGTGGGCCTCCTGGAGGAAGGGTCTGCCACCTGCCACCAACTCTTCTCTTCCCAAAGAGCAGATTTGGCCAGGCACAGTGGGGCTCCCATTAGTGGGACCACATGGAGTGAGGAGCAAAAGCAAGGCACGCAGAGGACAGTCTTTGGGAAGACCATGCCTGCTGTGTTTCCTCATTACACTCCTGGCTCCTGGAGTCCTGGCAGCTGGCAGACATGGCCTCCGACTGTTGCAGAAAGCACAGCTCTTATAGCTCCTCCTATAAGAAGTGGAGTCTATTTCTCTACCTGTTAAATCTGGGCTCACCCTGTGACTTGTTCTGACCAATAGAATGAGGCAAAGTGATGCTGTGTGTTCTGGGCTTAGGCCTTAGGAGACCTTGCCCACGTCTGCCTGTTGGAACTGTGCTCGGCTGCCAGGGGAACAAGCCCAGGCTAGCCTGCTGGATGACACTAGGCATATGGCCCAGTACCCACTCATCCCACTTCTTTGCCCCAGATGACAATCGGTCCTCAGCTGACCCACCAGCTGACCAACTTGTCCCTCCTTGCCTAGGACCTTCCTAATTTTAAAACTGAAAGTCCAACACCCCAGGAACCCTTTGAGTCGAGTCCCAGGAAAATGGAGGTGGCTGTTCACCCAGGCTGCCTTCAGATGCATGAGTGAGCCCAGCCAAGCTTCATCTAGGTCAGCAGAACTGCCCAGCTGACACACAGACCAGGGAGCAATAATAAATAGCTGTTGTTCTAAAGCACCAAGTTTTGGGTGGTTTGTTACCCAGCAATAGATAATGGATACACTGGCATATTTGGGAATCAAGCCCAGGCTCTTGGCCTCAGTAGCAGCTGGGAACTGACTAGATTCCTCTCCTCGAGCGGGGCATCGAGTGGGTCACAAGGAGGACACTGCAGCTCGGGGAGGCGAGTAACCTGCCTGGATCTCAGAGCCGGGCGTACTGGCAACGGGATGCAGACCGGGTCTCCGAAGCCTTCCCCTTCCACCACGCTGCCTCTTTAATCAGCACAGTTGTGCTGCAGTAACCGAAGCTCCCCCAGAGACTGTTGATTTAACAAATCTCTGGTCATGCTCGGGCTCGCTGAGATGGTTTTCTTTACAAGATCCAGTGTCACACCGTGTGGCGTGACCCCTCCTCCCAAAGGACGATGAGACCAACACTTAACCACAAGCCACTGTCAATTCCGCTGTGGCCAGAGAGCAGGGCAAAGGCCAATGCTTGCCAGTCGGCGAAAGGGATGTGTTCAGAACGTCCCGAGGCAAAGATTGGAAGCCACACAGACTCTGGGTGGGAACAAGGAGCTGGCAGACGGGGATCTTAGTTCTGATTGTGACACGCCAGCTGCATGACCTTGGGCGAGTCACTACCCTTCTCTGGCAGATCGGGTGTCAATCGATTATTTAAAACCTGGACTACTCACTGGGAATTCTTTGGGAGCAGGAACCATGGGGTGTTCAACTTTGTGTCTAGTACCTGATACGGGGCATTGTAGCTGACAGGGCAGGGGACCCTGGCAGATTAATCTGGAAGAAATGTAAGTTGCTTCCCTCTTCCAGAGAAGAACGGAATTCGACTTCGTGTTTCTAGTGTCCGGGCATCTCTGCCCTGAAAGAGAGGTGGCTGACTCTATTTCATTCCCAGGAGCTGCACACTTCTGAGACAGATTGTGAGACCTTGCAGTTTTTGGAGAGAATGGTACTAAGAGGCCTGGTGGTCGCAGGAGTCTAGCAGGGAAAACCAGGGGCAAAACACAGCACCGAGAAGACTCCTCTCCTTCCAAGAGCCATACAGGCTTGGGTGGGAAGGTAAAACTTTGCCACCTCAGGAGCCCAGCACTGGACAGACTGCCACGGGCCAGCAACTGCCTATGGGCAAAGCAGCGGTAGCTGCAGCAGTAGATCAAACAATAACAGAGCTTTTCCAGACTTGGGAGGTGTTATGGATTGAATTACGTCCCCCCAGAAAATTCCAGTGTTGAAGTCCTAACCGTTAGTACCCCAGAATGTGACCTAATCTGGAAACAGGGTCATTGCAGATATAATTAGTTAAGTTAGGCTGAGGTCACACCCAAGTAGGGTGGGCCCCTAATCCGATATGGCTGGTGTTCTGAAATAAAAGGAAAACCTGGACACAGACATCACACAGGGAGAACGCCATGTGAAGATGAAGGCAGACCTTGGGGTGAGTCTTCCATGTGCCAAGGACTCCCAGCAAACCCCCAGAAGCTAATGGAGAGGTGTGGAACAAATTCTTCCTCCCAGCCCTCAGAAGGAGCCCACTCTACCGACACCTGGCTCTCAGCCTTCGGGCCTCCAGACACAACTTTCTGTGGTTTAAGCCACCCAGCTTGTGGCTCTTTGTTATGGCAGCCTGGCAAACAAATAGACGAGGGGGAGTCTGAGAGAAGGGGGGGTGGAGAGGACCACAGAGAGCCTTCTGGGCTCGCACCCATCTCTGTGTGAAGGCAACGCCAGTTTAAATTTGACTTAAGGATAAAGGACTGGGTTATGTATAACTCCCTGCCCCACAAGTAGGACCATGAGACACTCTTCCCTGCTACATCACGGACAGTGAGCACCAAGGTGAAGCAGCCGCAGATGTCAGAGAGGCACCTTCCCCTTCTCCACAGGGGAGAGATGGAGGTCCAGAGAAGGGCAGTATTTTTGTCAGGGTCCCACGGCGGGGAAGGGGTAGAGCTGGGACTAGAACTTGGGTATCTCCAAATGCATCTCTCCAAATACCAACACGCCTCACCCAACAAGCACCAAGGGCTGTGGCATTTGTGTGAAATGCCGAAGCCTCTGTGGGCACAACTGTGTACTTAGACAGTCTCAAGAAGGGAAGGCAGCTGCAAGCAAAGTGGATCTTTCCATTTCGCAGAGTATTTTGAGAGCCAGGAGGAATGTGGATTATCTTCCAAGACCGCGCCTTCCTAGAGGGAAACCTGGCCATGAAAAAGCTGGAGAGGAGGAAGTAAGTGGTTAGTTCCTAAATAAAACCTTTGATCTACAAAGAAATTAACCACTGGGTTCCTTTAAACAGAGAGTCTCCTAGGCCAGTGAAGTACGGTGTTTTACAAATCATTAACAACGAGGGGAAGGGCTGGAGAGAGGAGGAGGAGAAGGATTGGTAACCAGAGGCCCATTCTAGGGGTGGGAGCCACGTGTCACGGAAGACGATGAGACGGCAGCAGAACGTAACCTGAAATAATTGCGTAAGTTAATGCACAAAGAAGATCAGCTTTTGGACAAATTTTCATTAACATAGCTAATGCTGATTGACATTTTACATTTATATAGTGTTTTGCACGTTTCAAAGCACTTTTCCAACAATTCTCTACGAGCTCAAAATTCTAAGTTAGGGCAACCAATTTCTTTAACATCCAAAGAAGGTCGCTTTTGAGGGTGATAGGAAGCATCCGTGACAAGTATGCTGGGTCAGCAAGTGTAAACCAGGACCGTCCTAGGCAAACAGGGATGTGTGACCAGCGCACTACAGCCTCCAGAAGAGACTGGGTGATCAGGGACACCGTCATTCACTCACTTACCCATTTATTCAACCAATGCCCAAAACCTGCCCCTCCTGTCTACCTTCTCTTTTTCCATCCAGTTGTTCAAATGAAACACAGGTTACTCTCAGTTCTGCTCTCTCCCTCACTGCCCACCCCCAACTCCCATCATCAGCAAGTCCTGCCAACTCTGCCCGCAGTTGCGTCCTGCGTGTCCTTCTCCTTAGTGTCCTTCTAGTCCGATTTCATCCTGGTCTTAGGCATCGTCACTTCTCGCCTGGACAGCGGCAAGAGCGTTCTAATCCACCTCTCCATTTTCATTCTTGTCCTTCTTATACTCCATTATCCCAAAAGCAACCAGAGTAATATTTCCACAGTGTAAATCTAATCACATTTTTCCCTTGCTTAGAAATTTCTAGCAGCTCTCTGCTGTACCAAGAATCAAAAGCTGAACTCCTTATTTTGGCTCTATATCTTCGCTCGACAAGCATTTGTTAAACAAGCGAACACACAGTCAACAAGTATTTACTGAGTACATCTTATGGACTTAGACTCATGCAAGGGATATTTTTAGCTTCTGTGTTACCCATGTTACTGTTGGGAGGAAAACTCCATTCTAATTCCTGATATTTATTTCTACACGGGATGGGAGCCCCATTAGTGTCTGTCCTAACTTCTCTCTGCACTTTTGGTCACAGGTAGCGGTGTGAGTTACATTAGTGGTAAACTGAGGAAGAGTAAGTGGGACATTCTTGGTTGAGCTTTGTCCTCCTTCCACTTGGCAGCTGGCAGCCCTCCTCTGGGGGCTGGCACAGCCCTGCCTTATCCAGCATGGCCCATGACCAGGTGGCTCAGGGTGCCTAATTCTAGGTCCAATTATCAAGTCTGTTTGGCTCTCACACGAAGCTAAGTTATTCATTATCAATAATAAACATGGAATTTGGGCTTCCATCTGTCACCCTTTGTTTACTTATCCATGTGTTCAGAACTCAGGTAGAGAAGGGGATACTATTTACTGGGCTGCCTCGAAGACCTCAAACACCCCTCGAGAAAGGAGAATCCAGTTGCATAAAGCCTGGTGCAGAGCTGCTGGCAACCCAAGGGGACGGCAATCTGGGACTGGAGAAATGAAAGCTGTAATAGCGCAGTTGCCGCCTGAGCAAGGATCATGTGGGACTCACAGTGAAAACTGAAGTACAAATTTAGCAGCCGCATTTAGCCCAGAAGAATGTCTTCGGGAATGAATCACGAAGGGAATGTTGTCATTTATGCAAAGAGACAGAGGGTTATAAGGGAAAAGGTGGCTAGAGATTCTCATTTGAGTTTATGAAAACAGATGGCCTTTTTGGAAAACAGAAAGCCAAAACAAAAGCATCATTTATTCCAGGAGTTAAGAGATTTTTCTATTGACATCACATCAAAAACCCATCCCAATGCTTTTTAACCCCCTGGAGAATTCATAAATAGCACTTAAAATAAAAGCAAAACGAGTTTTCATAAGGATGTAAGTGATATAAGATTGCCTTGTCCTCCCCCTACCCTCAGCTTATCCTCCCTAGGCCTGTTCTTTGCCCAGGTGCCCCTGAAAACCTTCAGACCTCTCCTGGGAGTGGCTTGCAGGAGTTAGCAAGGGTGAAACCGAGTGCATGAAGCTCTTGGGGAAGAGAGGTACTGACTCATACCTCCCTATGGCTCAGATATCCTACAGTAAGTGAAAGACAGGATTGGAATTTGGATTTTGTTTCCTCACTATATTTAATTTCTTTTTCTTTAACCCATTCTTCCTTCTGTCTTCAGACTCCGATTTAAAATTAAAAACCAACGCCCATGTCTACAACGAGGGCTGTGCCTGTTGTGTGTCTTCCACGTGCTTGTCGAGATCCGCTCCTGCCCTTTTCCAGCCTGCTCTATGCCTGGGGAGGCTGCTCTTTACCCACTGGGTCAACTGGCTCCCTCCGGCTTCTGGTTGGGTTCGGCCAGTGGGAGGCCCTGGCAGGAGGTCTGAGGAGGCTGGGGGGAGAATGAGGTTGGGGTACCTATTTTCCTGATGACCTCCCTGCTGGGCGGTGGGTTGGCGGTGGCTGGGTTCCTATACAGGAGGGCACAACTCCTTTTGGGCAGCCCTTTGCTACAGCTACAGTACAGCTACAGCCCTCTCCGGGTTCCAGTGACTCTCCTCCTTGCTCATCGGGTCTCTGAGCGACAGCTCCCAGCTCTTGCTGGCCTCAGGGTGCTTCTCCATCCTCAGTGGTTGTCCTTGACCCTGCCCACGCTTTTTAAATGGTCCCTTCACTACAATCTCCTCAACTACCTGAAATCTGAAAATGCCATTGTTTCCTGCCAGAACCCTGATTAATATGCTGTATCTCTATGTCAGTATCTATGTCTACGTCTGTCTTTAACTGACTTCAAATAGAACTCTATTTCTTTTCTTTCCTCAACAAACTTCTTGGACAAATGCCCCAGAAGATTTGAGCTCAGAAGGACTTTCTGGACTGTCCAGCCTGGTGTTAACTAATACTTATTTTCTAGAAGTCGATTTGTCAAAATATAGCAAAAACCTCTAAAAGTGTTCAATGTCTATAACTCAGAAATTGTAATAATTCTAACAAGTATCTCAAGGAATTCATGGGTTTATATAAAGATGTTTCCAGGGGTGATACTATTAATAACATACCCAATGACTGGTACGGGCACTCACGAGTGGAAATGGGGCAGGATGTATTACCATGTCAGTATCAACTGGCTGAATGTCGGCGCTAGGTTCTCACTGTAGTATTAAGTAGCAGAGTGAATAAAAGTAGGAAACAACCCACATGTTTAATATCCAGAGAAATGTAAATAAACTCTGCCATTCCCTATGATGGAATACTACACTGCTTTATAAAATAATTCCATAGATGAATATTTAATGACATGGAAAGATGTAGACTATATACTGTTAAATGAAAAATCAGATCACAAAATTCAGTGTGGAATGTTGTCTTGTTTTTAGAAGTGAAATAAAAGGTGAACTGTGTGTGTATGTTTATAAATCAGAGGGATCAACAGTGCTTATTTTTCATGTGGTAGGGTAATAGATGCATTTTATTTTCTTCCATTTTCTTATCTGTAGTTTCTATCTTTTCAAGTATTAATAATTATAATTTAGCTAATGAGAAAATATCACAGTGAAATGTATTTTTAAACAAAAATCACCCAGCCCAGTTTTAGAGATGTGCTATTTAGGAGATGTTTGTGAAATTTTGGTTAGGAGTCTCTGATTATCAACTGTTTGCTCAATGCACTGACCATAGGGCCAATCATTTAACTGGTAGATTCTGGTGTCCTTAGAGGTGGCTGGTATTTCATAACAGTGAGATTCAGATCCCCAGGGTCCTCGGGCCATCTTCTTCTACATACCACCTACCCCAGTTCTGCTCAATGGTCACTGACTCCCTGCCAAGACAAAGATGTGTCCCACGCTGAGTCTACTGCCGGAATCCCTGGAGGTCCTTTTCAGATGTGCTCTCTTCTGAACACTTAATATATTCCTAGCAGATTGACTACATGTTATTAATAACTATATAGGCTGTCAATCAATACCATCTTCTGAGAGAGACTTTCCAAGTCAGTCATATTAAAAACCCAATTAAAAAAAAAAGTATTTAAAAGGCATTCTTTCTCAACAGTACTTTTAATTACTTGACACCTAATTATTTATTCCTTCATTTTTTACTCTGCCTCCTCTTCCAAAGGGCTCAGTGAAGCTAATTAGCCAACACGAAGCTGCACGCGTATGTATGTGTATCAAAGACAAGTTGGAATACGTGCATGGAGCTATAGCGTTTGCTACGTAGTGATATGTACTATACGGTATATAGTCAGTAATAATAATGTAGTATTTAGTAGCCGAAAATGCAGTCACACTCATTTTATTCAGGAAGGGGAGGCATGGGCCAAAGCACGCTGCTAGCATCAGTCTGCCAGACCGGGAAAGAATCAGGAATTTGCTGAGGTTCCTTTGGTTCCCTGACTGAGAGGTTCACTGCCAGCCATCACCTCTCACCTTGACCTGCTACAGCTTTCTGGGTGGATTCTCTCTCTGGTTTCCCCGTCTCCACGAAGCCCCACTCCCCCGCCAGACTCGTCTCCATAATGTACAGACGTGACCGTGCACTCGCCTGCTCCAAGCCCTGCCTGTGGCTGAGGACAGTTGTTTTTAATGAACTGTTTACACACTTGTATGTTTCAAGCAGTGGGACTTTTTCCTCCAAAATGGAATTTATACCGGCACTCAGTATATAAACAGATAAAGGAGGAGCTGCTCTAATTAAAGCAGGGGTGAAGGGCTGCAGCCCCAGTGCGCTTCCCAGGTCTCCAGGCCTGTCGCACCCACTGTCGTGCACGTAATTACTTTAGAGCTGAGCTTCTCCGCCAGGCTGGTTTTCCTCCCCCGTCCCTCTTCAAAGGCTCGCTGAGCACCTATAGGCATTGCTCAGTGCTCAGGGATGGAGCATTAAACAGACAAAGCCCCTGCTTCTGAGCGTCAGAGTCTGAGGTGGAGACAGACGACAAACACACGACACGTTAGGTGATGGCCGATGGTGGGGAGGGAAACAGAGTGAATGAGGAGGAAGGAGGGTGGTGGGCGTGGTCTGGTCTCTACAGCGAGGCCAGGGAAGGCCTGTCTGGTAAGGCGGCCTTGGCGGACCCGAAGGGAGGGGGCTGCAAGCCCTGCAGCCCTCAGGGGACAGAGGTCCAGCAGGTGCGGGAGGCTGTGGCAGGGAGTGCCTGGCACCGTGGAGGGGAGGCAAGGATGCGTGTGGCTGGACGGGGAGAGCCGAGGACAGAGGGAGGAGACAAGAGCAGAGCGTCAGGGTGGACAGTGCCGTGACAGATGGGTAGAGCCCCGTGGGACTTGGTGCTGCTTTTGCCTCTCCTCTGAGATGGGGACTCTCTGGGAGGCTGCAAACAGAGGAGCGATGTGAGCAGGTTGAAGAGAGGAGCACAGAGGAAGCAGGAGGAGCAGGCAGGAGGCCCCCGGACTGACCCGGGTGAGAGATGGCCGGCGGAGGGCGTGAGAGGCGCACGACGGGGCCACACCCGATCCTGCACTTCACCCGCATTTGCAGGTGGGACCAGCATCACTCGCTGGTGGATTGAGTGCGGGATGTGAGACAAGGAGAGGAGACAAAGGGATGCTAAGGTGTTCAGCCTGAGCGCAGCAAGGAACAGAGCTGCTGCAGGAGGAGCAGCTCGGGGAGCGGGAGGGAAAACGGGGAATGCGCTTGCGCCTGTTAGGTGTGAGAAGAGCTATTCCCTGCTTAGGTGGATATATGAATTTGGAGTTCAGGGCAGCGATCCGGGCTACAGATATAAATCTGGGAGTCATCTGCCCATAGGTGGATTTAAACCACGAGACTGGATGAGATTTCCCAGGGAGTGTAGAGCAGAGAGAAGTCCAAGGCCTGAGCCCCGGGGCGCCCCAGCATTTAGAGGTTCAAGATGAAGAGGAAGCAGTAAAAGAGGCAGAAGTAGCGGGTAGTGAGGTAAGGCAGAACCAGGAGAGAATGGAGTCCCGGAACAAACAAAAACGAAGTGCTTCAGAAGGAGTGTGCAATCAACCACGTAAAATGCTGCCGGTAGGTTGAGTCACATGAGGACTGAGTGATGACCACTGGATTTAGTGACATGTAAATCCTCGGGGACCTTGACAAGAGCAATGTTGGAAGGGTGGTAGGGGAACAAGTCTGATTGGAGTTCATCAAGGGCAAAGACCACCTCCCATTCATTTGTGCATCCCCCACCCTCACCCCGTGTCCAGCACAGTGCCTGGCACATCATAGGTGATAAGAAAGATGAGCTGAAGGATGAACAATTTCCCCTACGAAGCCATTAATCTTTACATTATATTTCTCTGTTCCAAACTTTTCTAACGTTAAGTACATGGATTGCAAATGAGTCGTGGATATAATTCATAAATAAAGTGGCAAATACTGAAGATGTGTAGTCAAAAACCAATTACTGTTAGGGATAGATGATAAAAAAAAGTTTGAAGACCAAGCAAGTGATTCGATAGAGAGCTTGGCATATAGTGAGTGCTCATAATGGTTTGGAATAATATTAGTTAATGTTTACTGAGCCTCAAGCCTGTTTCAAGAGCAGTGCTATGGGCTTTACATGCATTATCTCATTTAATCCAACAACCCTCTGATGAAATCAGTATTATATCCCTATCCTATTTTACAGATGAAGAAACTGAGGCTGAGAGAGATTAATTGTCTCTCCCCCATGGTACACAGTGAAAAAAGGGTAGCATTGGGAACTGAATCATGATCTTTCTGACTCCAAAAGCAAAGATCTTGGCTTGCAAATTGCTGTGTAGATTTGATGGTGCCATCTTAAATAAATATTTTTAGGTACAGGCTGAACGTCAACCAAAGCAATGTGAAAAGGGAAAATGTTGATTTTGCTTTTGAAGCTTCCTTACTAAGGTTTTAAAAATGCCTTTTGGCCAAAGAAAAAAAGGTGAAGGGTGGATCCTGGGAACCTCCCCTGTATCTATGACTGTACCCTCCTCCCACGTGTATCTGAGTGTGGAGTTTCTGTAACTATCGTAACAGGAACACGGCCATGAGGTAGACAAAGCCTGGAATCAGACATGGATTTCTTCACAGAAACCTCCTAATACATAGAAACTATTGATCCTAAAGATTAAGGAAGCATCATGGTACAGTGCCTAGAACATTAGCCAGAAAGTCAGGCAGAACTGGATTTTGCTCCATTATGAGACAATGTTGCCTTGGCGAAGTCCTTTAATCTCTGTAAGCATCAGGGTTCTCATTTATAAAGTGAGACTAATACTGCATACTTAGCAAGTTTGCAGGCCTGCTGGAATACTTAGTAAATTGTAGCTGTGGTGGTTAATCATAACTAGACTTCATGACTATTCATTTTAAAAATTTGTTTCTAGTAATTTCTGTTGTCCTAATCTTTTTGTAACAATGCAGTTAGAAACAAATAAGACCAATAATCTGAATAGGCCTATACTTATTAAAGAAATTGAATTGTTAATTAATAAACTTCCACAAAAGAAAGGACCAGGCCCAGATAGGTTCACCAGTAAATTCTATCAAAAATTTAAGTAAGAAATTATACCAATTCTCTACAATCTCTTCAAGGAGATAGAGGCAGAATGAATACTTCCTAACTCATTCTATGAGGCCAGAATTACCCTAATGCCAAAACCAGACAAGGACATTAAACAAAAAAACAAGAAAGAAAACTACAGGCCAATACCTCTCATGAACATAGATGCAAAAATCCTCAACAAAATATCAGCAAATAGAATCCAACAATGTATAAAAAGAATTATACACCATAACCAAGTGGGATTCATCCTAAGTATGCAAGGCTGGTTCAACATTCAAAATATCAATTAACCTATCACATCAACAGGCTAAAAAAGAAAAATCACATGATCATACTAATAGAGGCAGAAATGGCATTTGACAAAATCCAACATCTATTCATGACAAAAAACTCTCAGTACTGTAGAAATAGAATGGAACTTTCTCAACTTGATAAAGAACATCTACAAAAAACCTACTGGTAACATCGTATTTAATGATGAGAAACTTGAAGCTCTTCTGCTAAGTCAAGAACAAGGCAAGGATGTCCCCTCTCACCACTGCCGTTCAACATTGTACTGGAAGTCCTAGCTAATGCAATAAGATAAGAAAAATAAATAAAGGGTATGCAGATTGGGAAGGAAGAAATAAAATGGTCTTTCTTCACAGATCACATGATTGCCTACAGTAGAAGATCTGAAAGAAGTGACCAAAGAAATCTTCTGGATCTAATATGCAATTATAATAAGGTTGTAGGATACAAAAGTCAATGACTTTCCTATGTATTAGTAATGAACAGTGGAATCTGAAATTAAAAACACCTTGCCATTTACATTATCATCCCCCAAAATGAAACACTTAGGTGTAAACCTTACAAAATATGTACAATATTTATATTAGGAAAACCACACAACTCCGATATCAAAGAACAAAAATAAAAGATGGAGCAATATTCCATCTTTATGAATAAGAAGACTCAATATTGTCAAGATGTTAGTTCTTCCCAACTTTATCGATAGATGCAGTGCAACCTCAACAAGTTATTTTGTGAATATTGACAAAAGTAGTCTATAGTTTACATGGAGAGGCAAAAGACCGAGAATAGTTAACTTGATATTGAAAGAGAAGAACAAAATTGGAGAACTGACACTGGACTTTAACATTTCCTATAAAGCTGCAGTAATCGAGAGAGTGTGATATTGGTGAAACAATAGACAGCCAATGGAATAGAATAAAAAGCCCAGAAATAGATCCACGTAAATATAGTCAACTTATCTTTGACAAAGGAGCAAAGACAATGCAATGGAGTAAAGATAGTCTTTCCAACAAACGGTGCTGGAACAATTGAACATCCACATTTGAAAACAATTAGTCTAGGCACAGACCTCACACCCTTCACAAGAATTAATTCAAAATGGATCATAGACCTAAATGTAAAACACAAAACTCTAAAACTCCTAGAAGATAACATAGGAGAAAACCTAGGTGATCTTGCATATGACAATGATATTTTAGCTACAACACCAAAAGCAGAATCCATGAAAGAAATAAATGATAAGCTAGACTTCACTAAAATTAAAAACGTCTGCTCTGTGAAAGACAATGCCAAGAGAATAAGAAGACAAGCCACAAAGCCACAGACTGGGAGAAAATATTTGCAGAAGATTATCTAGTAAAGCACTGTTATCCAAAATATACAACAAATTCTTAAAATTCAATGATCAGAAAACAAACAACCTGATTAAAAAGTGGGCAAAAGATCTAAACAGACACCTCATCAAAGAAGATATTCAGATGACGAGTAAGCACATAAAAAGATGTCCAACATCATGTGTCAGTAGAGAATTACAAATTAAAACAATGAGATACCATTGCATACCTATTAGAATGGCCAAAATCCAAAATTCAGACAACATCAAATGCTAGCGAGGAGCAACAGGAACTCCTATCCATTGCTACTGGAAATGCAAAATGGCAAAGCCACTTTGGCAGTTTCTTAACAAACTACATATATTCTTCTCACATGGTCCAGCAATTGCACTCTTTGGTATTTACCCAAATAAATAGAAAACTTATGTCTAGACAAAAACCTGTACATGAATGTTTATAGAAGTTTTATTAATAATTGCCCAAACTTGGAAGCAACCAAGATGTCTTTCAGTGGGTGAATGGATTAATAAACTAGGGTATATCCAGACAATGGGATATTAGTCATAGTTAAAAAGAAATGAGCTATTGAGTAATGAAAAGACATGGAGGAAACTTAAATGCATATCGCTAAGTGAAAGAAGTCAATATGAAAAGTCTACATAGTATATGATTCCCACTATATGACATTGTAGAAAAAGCAAAACTATGGAAACAGTAAAAAGATCAGTAGTTGCCAGGAGTCGGAAGAAGGAAAGGATGAGCACAGAGGATTTTTAGGGCAGTGACACTACTCTGTACTACAGTGGTGGATATGACATTATGTACATTTGTCAGAACCCATAGAATGTACGACACCAAGAGTGAACTATGGACTTTTGGTGATGATGTGTCAATGGAGGTTCATTGATGGTAACGAATGCACTACTCTGCTGTGGGATGTTGGTAGTAGAAGAGGTTGTACATGTGTGGGGACAGGGGACACACAGGGACTCTGTACTATCCAATCAATTTTGCTGTGAACCTAAAACTTCCCTAAAAAATAAAGCTTATTAATTTTTTAAAAGGAAGACAAAAATCATTCATTCAGTGAGCGAATGAATGAATGAATTCTGTAATCCCGGCGAGTTGGAGGCTGAGGTGGGAGAAATGCTTGAGGCCAGGAGTTCAAGACCAGCCTGGGAAACCTAGTGACACCTCATTTCTAAGATTTTTTTGAAAAATTAGCCAGATGTGTTGGCAAGCACCTATAGTCCCAGCTCCTTAGGAGGCTTAGGTGGAAGGAGCACTCGAACCCAGGGGTTTGAGGCTGCCATGAGCTGTGATTGTGCCACTGCTCTCAAGCCTGGGTGACACAGAAAGATCCCACCTCTAAAAAAAATAAATAAAACCCAGAAAATAACAAGTATTGGGGAGGATGTAGAGAAATTGGAACCCTTGAGCATTGCTGGTAGAAATGTAAAATGGTGCAGCCACTGTGGAAAAGGGTATGGCAATTCCTCAAAAAATTTAAAAGTAGAATTATGACATGATCCAACAATTCTTCTACTGGGTATGTATCCCAAATAACTAAAAGCAAGGACTTGAACAGATATTTGTATATCCATATTTATAGCAGCATTATTCACAACAGTCAAAACGTGGACTCAACCCACGAGTCCATTGACAGATGACTGGATAAAGAAAATGTGGCGTATACATACACTGGAATATTATTATTTGGCCTTCTAGCAGAAGGAAATTTTGACACATGCTACAGCATGTTTGGACCTTGAAAACATTATGCTAAGTGAAATAAGATAGTCATTAAAGGACAACCACTGTATGATTCTACTTACATGAGGTACCCAGAGTAGTCCAATTCGTAGAGACAGAAAGTAGAAGGGTGGTTGCCGGGGCCGGGGGAAGGTAGAAGGAGAAATTATTGTTGAATGGATTAAGAGTTTCCGTTTGGAATATGAGAAGAGTTCTGGGATGGATGGCTGTACAGCAGTGTGAGCGTACTTAATGCCATTGAATGCACACTTAAAAATGGTTTAGATGTTAAACTTTATGTCATATGTATTTTCTCAATATCCCATACTAAGGTACAAATGACAGGTACAGATTATGTCTTATATTCTGGTCAAAACCAACTGTACATTTCCTTGAAATGAAATAAAAAAAATTTAAAAACAAGGAAAAAAAATAAAGTCCTTTACTTCTTAGTCCATGACTTTGACAAGTGACAGAATAGAAGCTTATAGCCTCATATCTGAGGGCAGCACCCAACAGGTTAACTGGGCCAGTTACATGGCCAGCCACTCTTCATACTGCGTCACCAGTGAATGGCTTGGTGCTCTTGGACTCTTGGTGCCAGAAAGAGACAATGAATGTGGAATTTTGCACAGAAAGCCTATTTGCCGTGAGTATTGGCATACACCATTTGATTTTTACATTGCTTGGACCATGTGAAAGCTGAAAAATCATTGCCCAAGGTTCGTGGTGACATTGTCTATTCCTATCCCCAAATTCTTTATTCTGCTGGAATCATAAACCTTAGCAGTTCTTAGAAAAAGTGCATTGGCTTAAGGGAAAAAAAAATCAAAAAAGAAGAACATTCACTCTGCAGAGAGTCTTTCCCTTTTCAAAATTCCTCCTGATACAGTTTCATAAAATTTCCAGAAACATCTGCCAAAGAGGTAATACTCATAACCACAATAATGATGGTAATGCAGTTACCAGGTCTGAGTGCCTGTTCTGTGACAGGACTGAATATGGCATTTTACGTACATAGAAGAGTTGGTTTCATTGTCCCTATAATCTTTCCAAGCAAACATTTTTTTAATCTCACTTTTAGAGAGGAAAAAACAGAGTCTCAGAGAAATCTGGTGATGTGTCCAAGGTAAAGTAGCAAAACTAGGATTTGAATCTAGATCTCTCTAAGTGCAAAAACGAATACATTCTTTCCCGTTTACTACATTGCCTTTACTAACATTTCCATATCTTGGGTGAGCAATATCATCTTGCCAAGCCTGGCAAGAGTTGGCTGAGCTGGTAACAGCCTCAGTTTCTAGGCAGGCAGTTGTGGCTCAGAGAGGAGGTGCCCTCGGTAAGAGAAGGGAGACAAGAATCCAGGGTACCATTTCCCCTGGCACTTTTTCTACTCCTGGAAGCCATGTACAGAGCCTTGTAATAACAATTGCATCTATTTGCCATGCAACTGGCACTCTAGTGGAGACTTTCCACATTTTCTCTCTGATACTTGTCGCAATTCC
>RJWJ010006628.1:0-61500 GCA_004363605.1 Indri indri | reverse complement strand
GTGGAATTAAAGGCATACGAATGGGAACAGAAGAGATCAAATTCTCACTATTTGCTGATGACATGACATTATATCTAGAAAACCCCATGGATTCAACCAAGAGGCTCCTGGAATTGATAAATGAACTCAGTAAAGTCTCAGGATATAAAATCAATACACACAAATCAGAGGCTTTCATGTACGCCAATAGCCATCATACTGAGAACCAAATCAAAGAGTCAATTCCCTTAACAATAGCAACAAAGAAAATAAAGTATCTAGGAATATATTTAACTAAGGAAGTAAAAGACCTGTACAGCGAGAACTATGAAACATTGAGGAAGGAAATAGCAGAAGACATAAATAGTTGGAAAACCATGCCATGCTCGTGGGTTGGCAGAATCAACATTGTTAAGATGTCTATGCTACCCAAAGTGATCAACAGATTGAATGCAATCCCTATTAAAATACCAACATCATTCTTCACAGATGTAGAAAAATTAATTTACACTTCGCATGAAACCAGAGAAGACCCCGCATAGTAAAAACAACTCTAGGCAATAAAAACAAAATGGGAGGTATCAACTGACCGGACTTGAAACTTTGTTATAAGGCTGTAGTAATCAAAACAGCTTGGTATTGGAACAAAAATAGAGCCATTGACCAGTGGAACAGAACTGAGAACCCAGATATAAAACCATCCTCATATAGCCACCTAATCTTTGACAAAGCAGACAAAAACATACACTGGGGAAAAGAATCCTTATTCAATAAATGGTGCCGGGAAAACTGGATAGTCACATGTAGAAGACTGAACCAGGATCCACACCTTTCACCTCTCACAAAAATCAACTCATGCTGGGTAACAGATTTAAACCTGAGGAGTGTAACTAGTAGAATTCTAGAGGAAGATGTTGGAAATACTCTTCTAGACGTTGGCCTAGGCAAAGAATTTATGAAGAAGACCCCAAAGGCAATCACAGAAACAACCAAAATAAATAAATGGGACCCGTCAAATTAAAAAGCTTCTGCACAGCCAAAGAAACTGTCACAAGAGCAAACAGACAACCTACAGAATGGGAGAAAATTTTTGCATGCCACAAATCTGATAAAGGGCTGATAACTATAATCTACTTAGAACTCAGGAAAATCAACAAGAAAAAATCAAACCACCCTATCAAAAAATGGGAAAAGGACATGAGCAGAAACTTTGCAAAAAAAGGCAGAGTAATGGACAAAAAACATATGAAAAAATGCTCTACATCTCTAATCATTAGGGAAATGCAAATCAAAACCACAGTGAGATATCACTTATCTCCCGTGAGACTGACCTTTATCAAAAAGTCCCAAAACAATAAATGTTGGTGTGGATGCGGAGACATAGGAACACTCGTACACTGCTGGTGGGACTGCAAATGAGTGCAACCTCTGTGGAAAGCAATATGGAGATACAGAGATACAAGTAGAAGTACCATTTGATCCAGCAATCCCATTACTGGGCATCTACCCAAAAGAACAAATAATACTCTATAAGAAAGAGACCTGTACCCGAATGTTTGTAGCAGCCCAATTCACAATTGCAAGGATGTGGAAACAACCCAAGTGTCCATCAATACATGAGTAGATTAATAAAATGTGGTGTATGTACACCATGGAGTACTATTCAGCTTTAAGAAACAATGGTGATGTAGCACCTCCTGTATACTCCTGGATAGAGGTGGAATGCATTCTACTAAGTGAAGTATCCCAAGAATGGAAAAACAAGCACCACATGTACTCACCATCAAATTGGTATTAACCGATCAACACATAAGTGTACATATAAGAATAACATCTATTGGATGTCAGGCAGGGGGGAGGGTGAAATAGGGAGGAGGACATGGGTATTTGCATACACAAAGAGTGTAATGCTCACCATCCAAGGGATGAGCACCCTTGATACTCGGACTTCGGGGGGAGTGGGGAGGCAAGGGCAACATACATAACCTAAACATCTGTACCCCCATAAGATGCTGAAATGAAAAAATAAATAAATAAAAAAAGAAAGAAACAGCCATACAATACTAGTGGAAGACTTCAAAATTCCAATGACAGAACTAGATGGATTATCGAGGTAGAAAATCAACAAAGAAACCCTAAAAAGAGGATTGTAGAACAAATGAACCTAACAGATGTTTATAGAGCATTGTACCCCAAAATTGCAGAATCTATATTTTTCTCATTAGCAAATGGAACATTTTCCAAAACAGACCACATTAGGCCAAAAAACAAGTCCTGACAAATATTAAAAATCAAAATTGTATCAAATATCTTCTCAGATCACAGTGGAATAAAACTAGAAATCAATTCCAAGAGGACCTCTCAAAACTTTATAAATACATGGAAATTAAACAACCTGCCACTGAATAATCATTAGGTCAATGGTGGAAAGAAAAGGGAAATTAATTTTTTTTTGGAAATGAATGATAATGGCACAAGTTATCAAAATCTCTGGGATTGAGGAATGCAGTCTTAAGAAGGAAGTTTATCACACTCAATGCCTACATCAAAAAGACAGAAAGATCATAAGTTAACAATCTAATGGGAAGCCTCAAGGAATTTGCAAAACAAACAAAATAAACCCAAAGCTATGAGAAGCCAAGAAAAACAAAAATCAGAGAATAAATTAAAACAAACAACAACAACAAAAAATCACTAAGCAAACAAAAAACCACAAAGATCAATGAAATGAAAAGTTGGTTTTTGAAAAGATAAAATTTGCAGACCACCAGCTAGATTACCAAGAAAAGAAGAGAGGATGCAAACAAGCCCAATCAGAAATGAAAATGGAGACATTACAGCTGATACCACAGAAATACAAAAGGTCATCTAAGACTACTGTGACCACCTCTAAGCATACGAACTAAAAAGTCTAGACAAAATACATAAATTTCTGGAAGCATACAGCCCCCCAATCTTGAATCAAGAAGAAATAAAAATCCTGAACAGAGTAATAGTGAGTAGCAAGATTGAATCAGGTAAGAAAAAAATCTCCCAAGAAAGAAAGCTCAGGACCAGATGGATTCACGGCCTGATTCTACCAGACATACAAAGTATAAAGGATACCAATTGTATGGAAACTGTTCCAAAAGACCGAGAAGGAGGGAATCCTCCTTAACTCTTTCTATAAAGCCAGTATCATCCCAATTTCAACGTCAGGAAAGGATAGGGAAAAAAGAGAAAACTAAAAAGCAATATATCTGATGAATATAGATGCAAAAATCCTCAACAAAATACCAACAAACTGAATCTAACAGCATGCAAAAAAGATAATTCATCATGATCAAGGCAGTTTCATCCCAAGGATGCAAGGATGGCTCAGCATATACAACTCAATAAATGTGATTCACCATATAAATAGAATTAAAAACTAAAATCATATGATCATCTCAATAGATGCAGAAGAAATATTCAATACAATCTAGCATCCCTCCTCATAAAAATCCTCAACAAACTAGGCATAGAAGGAACAAATCCCTAAATAATAAAGCCATGTATGACAAAGCCACAGCCAATGTCATACTGAATAGGGAAAAGTTGAAGGTAATCTCTGTAAGAACTGGAAGATGAGGATGCCCACTTTCACCACTTGTATTCCACAGAGTACTGGAAGTCCTCACCAGAATCATCAGGCAAGAGAAAGAATAAAGGGCATCCAAATTGGAAAAGAGGAAGTCAAACTATCTCTTTTCGCAAATGACATAATCTTGTATCTAGAAAACCAAAAGGAGTCCTCCAAAAGACTCCTAGATTTGATAAGTACATGCAGTAAACTCCAAAGTGACAAAATAAAGGTACACAAATCAGTACAATTCCTATATATTAATAACAACCAAGCTTAGAATCAAATCAAGAACACAATCCAATTGAGAGGAATGAAACTGGATCCTTATCTCTCAAAACACACGAAACTTAAGTCATTATAGATTACAGACTTAAAAGTAAGACCTGAAACCATAAAAATTCTGTAAGAAAATGTAGGAAAAATTATTCTGGACATTGGCCTAAACAAATAAATTATGACTAAGGCCCCAAAAGCAAACACAACAAAAACAAAAATTAGCAAATGAGACTTAATTAAACTTAAAAGCTTCTACACAGCAAAAGAAATAATCAGCAGAGTAAATAGACAACCTACAGAATGGGAGAAAATATTGGAAAACTATACATCCAAGAAAGGGCTAATATCCACAATGTATAAGGAACTCAAACAAATCAACAAGAAAAACACAAATAATATTATTCAAACCAAAAATCAAATCAAAGACACAGCACCTTTCATAATAGCATCAAAGATAATTAAATATTTAGGAATATATCTAATGAAGGAGGTGAGAGACCTAAATAGGGAGAACTAGGAAACACTAAGAAAAGAAATTGAAGAAGGTGTAAACAGATGGAAAAACCTACCATGCTCATGGATTGGCAGAATCAATATTGTTAAAATGTCCATCATACCTAAAGTGATCTACAGAATTAATGTAATCCCATAAAAATACCATAATCATTCTTTACAGATCTACGAAAAATAATTCTATGCTTTGTTTGTAACCAGAGAAGACCTTGTATAGCCAAAGCAATCTTAAGCAAAAAGAACAAACTGGGAGGTATAAGTCTACCAAACTTCAAGTTTTCCTACAAGGCTATAATAACCAAAACAGCATGGTACTGGCACTAGAACAGAGATATAGACCTTTGGAACAGGACTGAGAACCCAGATCTAAAACCATACTCATTTTGTCATCTAATCTTCATTCGACAAAGTAGACAAAAATATACACTGGGGAAAAGAATCTTTATTCAATAAGTGATATTGTGAAAACTGGATAACCACATGCAGAAGATTGAAACTGTACCAACACTGCTCTCACCACTCACAAAAATCAACTCACAATGGATAACAGACTTCAACTTAAGGTGTGAAACTTTAAGAATTCTAGAAGAAAATGTTAGGAAAACTCTTACAGACATCGGCCTAGGCAAGGAATTTATGAAGAAAACCCCCAAAGCAATCATAGCAGCGATGAAAATAAATAAATGGGACCTGATCAAATTAAAAATCTTCTGCACAGCCAAGGAAACTATCATTAGACCAAATAGACAACCTACAAAATGGGAGAAAATATTTGCATGCTACACATCCGATAAAGGGCTGATAGCAAGAATCTATACTGTACTTAGGAAAATTAATAAGAAAAAAATCACAGAACCTCATCAATAAATGGACAAAGGACATGCACAGAAACTTTTCAAAAGAAGAGAGAATAATGGCCAGCAAACAGGTAAAAAAGTGCTCAACATCTCTAATCATCAGGGAAATGAGAATCAAAACCGTGATGAGATATCACCTAACTCCAGTGAGAATGGCCTTTATCAAAAAGTCCCCAAACAGCAGAAGCCGGCATGGATATGGAGAGATTGAAACACTCATACGCTGCTGGTGGGACTGCAAATAAGACAACTTCTGTGGAAAGTAATTTGAAGATACCTCAAAGAGCTAAAAATAGAAATACCATTTGATCCAGCAATCCCACTACTAGGTATCTACCTAAAGGAAAAAAAGACATTCTATAATAAAGACATCTGCACTCGAATGTTCATGCAGCACACTTCAAAATTGCAAAGATGTGGAAACAACCTGAGTGTCCCCCAATACTTGAGTGGATTAATGAAATGTGGTATATGTATATCATGGAATACTACTCAACTACAAAAAACAATGGTGATCTATCAACCTCTTATATTATCCTGGATAGAGCTGGAGACCATCCTTTGAAGTGAAATATCCCAAGAATGGAAAAACAAGCACCACATGTACTTGCCATCAGATTGGTACAAAGTGATCAACATTAAAGTGCTCACATGGTAGTAATATTTACGGGGTGCCGGAACGCTGAGAAAAGAAATTGTAGAAGATATAAACAAATGGAAAACCCTACCATGCTCATGGATTGACAGAATCAATATTATTAAAATTTCCATACTACCTAAAGTGATCTACAGAATTAATGCAATCCCTATCAAAATACCATCATCTTTCTTTAATGCTGAACATTTTTATTAGCATTGAATTTTGGATTTCATTTAATTTTTCCTGCATATGTTGACATGACTGATATTGGCTATGACTATTCAGAAATAATATCTAGAGATGGAGATAGGATCATCTTTGCCTCAATCACATATTAGAGGACTGGGTACCTGAACAAAATCAATGGAGTGAACGGATTTGCATTTGGGGTAGGAACCCAATAGCATCCATTCACCTCACTTTCAACGGAAGCCACTGCTAGCACCCCAAACTTGTCATCTAGCCAAAATTAACATGTCAAGATATGCTATTTTCATCATCTCTGCCTTCGTATATTCTCTTTAATGTTTTCAACTTATACATTTTTAATATCATTTTCATGATGTACTTATAGCCATACTTCAAGAATCAGAAATATATTAAAATTACTAGGAGATTTTTATATGAAGAGTTAGTAATTTCCTTTTCAGGCTTCTATACAAATAGAGTATTCTATTTTTTAATACAACACAAAATACTAAAGTATGTATTGTATTTTGGAAGTTGGGGGTTAGAAAAACCTCACAGCATGAACTGAAAGCTATGTAATATTTTTCAGAGTGTTCAGAATGTTTCTATTTCCTTGGGACACATATTACACTAGGTCATTCAGAATCATACTTTGTAGAGTAACACATGAAATGTCAAAAATCAATAAATCTAAGAACCTTTTAGGAGAAACAAAAAAAAAAATGCCTTTCTAGAGAAGCTAGAATTATCTGCAGAATAATTTTATAAATTTCAGTTATTTTTATACTTATGGATTAAATGCTATAATAAAATAATTTAATTTGTGAGAACGTAAATATTTTTTCTCGGATAAAATTGAACAAAATATAATCATCAAAGTAGTGTTAAGTGCCTACTGCAGTGAGATTACCTGTAATAATTAGCTTACCTTCAGCATTAGATTTTAGTTCCCCTCTATTTTATGCTTTTATAAATTATCTAAATGAGGGAATTAACTGTGGAATAATATAATGCTTATGTAAGTTGAAGTACAGCATTTCCAGGAAAAATAACAAAATCAAAACCAAATATGAAATAAAATCATGGATTTAAAAAATACCTTGGTGACTACTCCGTATATATTAGAAATGGTATTAATAATATATAAACTACCTAGATTAATTATAAGCATTTCACAAAGAAAAGTGACAAAATATAACCAACAAAGAAACAAATGCATGAATATAATAATAAATACAAAATAAAGAGACATCCTGTACTCCAAAGGGAAACTGATATTATTGTTGGTGAGACTGCAGCTGCAATATTGTGTTAATTCTGGGGCACTTCAATATCAAGCATACGTAGTAACACTGGAAAGAGTCCAGGAAAAAAAAAATGAATAATGAGAAGGGGAGTGTGATTTATGGGGGAAGATTAAAGCAGCATAATATTTATAGCTGGCTAAGGGAATATGAAAATGATCTGCAAATATTTGAAAGATGTAAATAACGAGTAGAAAAAGAATTCTGGAGGAGGATGCAGAATTACAGGCAATGCAATCTGAATGAAAAGTGGCAGGGTTATTTATGTCAAGTAAAGATTAAAACACACACATAACTTCCTGACTGAATTACTAAACAGAAGCACAGCCTTTCTCCTTAAGCATGAAATGCCTTCCTGCGCAAAACACTAAAATGTGTTATTTTATGGATCACCCGTGCATTGGCAGGCAGCGAGTGACTTATTTTATCAAACCAGAATGAAAAGACACATGAGATGTTGTGTGATTCACTGTTTGAATCCACTGAGTAGGACTCCGCTTTTTCTTTGATTTAGGAATGTAGAGACTTCTTTTCCATTTTTTAAATCTTTCACATAAGAGGTGATTAGGAATGGTTTATCAGTAAAACCATAAGCAAGCAAGGACAGGTTACACAGGAAAGCTGTGCCAAGGTATTGCTCAAAGAGGAGAGGGCAAATGATCGGCATTTATGTAGACTCATAGATGGTAATTTCTTCAGTGTAATGTTTTGATGTGTCCATCTATGGATCTGGCCTCTTCGATGCTTGAATTCCTCTCCTTGTGTAACAATGTGAATTGGTAATCTAGCCCTTTGTTTATTCCTTAGAACTTCTAATAACTGTTAAGATTTAAAAAATCTTAATTTGAAGTGTTTCACTCTTTTAATGCTACCTCCAGTATTCACATCCACTTCCTATAAAACTCTATTTCTCACTGGTTTTTCCATAACCCTCAGCAGCATCCCCTAACCATACCTTTGGTTTACTTTTCCCAAAGCTTAGATCCCTTTATTCAATAATGTAAATTACCTGTTTGAATACAGCCTCAAATTCCATGGACATCTCTCCTTTCTTTGTACTCTTTTAGAAAATAAAACCCTGTTTATATCTAAGCTTTCACTTACTTCACAGCTGAATAGGATGGAGAAAATGTTTTTCAGTGTTTTCTGTATTTGAAGGACACCAAATGCTGGTCCAAATCCATTCTCTCTCTCTTCTGCAATAGATGGATGCCCAGGCAGGTATCTGTATTATGCTTTCCAACATCCTAGTCTTCTATGGAAAACTGCTCACATTACTAATTTTTAACCAATTAAATGTTAGCAGAAGTGACGTTTTTATCCTTTCTCATTTTACTTAAAATGAAATTTAAGCAAATGATCTTCCTTTGTGATCATTTGTGTTTTTAAGCCATATTTGAATGTACAGATGAAGTCAGCCCCTAGAGAAGAGTCAGGATAAAATATGGAAAGAAACAATAATCTTCTGTATTGGGGGCAGAGCTCCCCAACCTGTGGCAATCAACTCTGCTCTATTACTCAAAAGAGAAATAATCTTAGTTTTTTAAGCCAACCCCTGGGCCATGGCCTGGTGCAGGTCTGTGACCTGTTAGGAGAACAGGGCCATGAATCACAACCTGAGCTCCACCTCCCCCCGCTCCCCTTGCATGGAAAAATTGTCTCCTATAAAACAGGTCGCTGGTGCCAAAAAAGTTGGAGACAAATGTTTTAAGCCACTTTATTTTGAGAATTTCTCAATTAAAATTGCTTACCCTTTAATTAAAATTATTCACTGATATCCCATTATATTCACTACCATTATTCTCAATAAGCCCCTAGTGTGCTAAGCAGTCTTTCCTTGTTTGACTAGTCCATTCAACTTTCTACTTCCCATTCAACTTTCTACTTCCCTGAATGGTGATTTCAGACATTGTTTTCCCCTCTCAGGCCTCAGACAATTCTTTCCCCATCCTCCCTTTATTTCATAACTGTTGTCATTTCACTGAAAACAGAAGAAAAAGAATCTATGAAGAGAACTTCCTAAATTTCACACCACTAAATCTACCTCCCTACCACTGCTTTTCTAATTTATATTTATTAAACTCAAGACAAATTCCTCAACTGAAATATATCACTTCAATGATTTTCTCCTTTTCGACTGCATAATTAGTTGTTCTTCCAATGTTTAAATCATTCCAATCAGCATCAAAACATATAATTTAATAGCCCATAAAAAATAACAACAACCACAACTTTGTTGATGTCCACTTCTCTCTGCACCAGCTACTTCGTATTTATCCTCATTTTCAGGGTGAGTCCACTGTCTAAATCAGAATTAAAAAATTTCCTTCAAATATTGAATTTTGTTAATATATGAAAATTTCTTTAATTTAACCAGGAAAAAGTAAAGAGTACAATGGCTATTATTATTATTTCAAACTCACAGATTATATTGAAATAAATAAAAGTGAAATTTTTCAATTAGTATAGAGAAAACCCCTAAACAAAACCATAAGGTAAATGTGCCCTATTCATATAAATCTGCCTAATCCCTTTTACCATGTCACTCCCATAAAAATGGTAAATTTAAATTTTGTGACATGATAGTTCAAACCATCAGTAATCTAAAAAACCCTCCTTACTACATATCCATATCTCCCATTAGTCACTAAATTACAATATTTTGTTGTTCAAATTATTTTATATTCTACCCTATGAAAGACTGTATACACCTCACCTAACCATCTCCCTTCATATTTTTCTGATCCTGAATGCCATCTCTTTCCTTTCACCCTTTGCAAATCTCTAAAGTTAACCATGAAAATTGTGCTTACTATTTCACAACAAGGATGTGCTACCGCTTATACTGCTTATTACATACTTCAGTATAACCCAAAGTATGGCATTTTGTCATTTCATTCAATCCCAGTAAGTAGCCTAGCCCAAGGTGAGGGTACTAAAAGGAGTAGAACTTAGAGACATAGTAATACAATAGGAACATGACATATAGGTTCATCCACTCAAAAACCTTGAAATATCAGACTACCCAGAACTCTTTCCGGACCTGAAGAAATGAAGTGCTTTTCCTTGTTAGAGTCTAATGTTGTTGTAGAGCATTCTTTGCCTTGCAAGAAAGCACATGACTTCCTTAGAATCTACCTCTTCTTGACTAGGGTCAACTACGATACAACCTGGTTGAAGAAGTGCTGGTGGTGTTATGGTACAAAATAGAATATAAGCTAAGAAACTTCAAAATTTATTGAGTGTGAATTGGCAGGACCTGGGGGAGGCTATATTGGCCTCCATGCTAAGGTTGATGGATAGAAGGAATTAAAACACACAATTGAATAAAAGTCTATGGACCTACCAATTATTCATGCCTCTGGTCCCTAAATGTATAACTTGAAAGAATCTATTGTCACACCCTTACTTAATTACTTGGCTTGTGGAATAAAAGCTGTCCTAATGTTGAAAATCAAATGGAAGCCTATGAGATTATGCACTCTATTTTTGACCCTGACAAAGATTATAAATCAAAACCAATATTGCACTCTGAAAGAATGCCAGAGATTAGTACCACTGTAAAAGACTTAAAAGATGCAGAGATGGTGAATCCAATTATATTTATATCTAATTTACCTAGGAGATCATTACAAATGTCAGATGGATCCTAGTGGATAATTGTGAACTATCATAAATTTAATCAAGTATTATCCTCTGGCGTAGCTTCTTTGCCAAATAGGGTGTGTTTCTATAAAACTATTGATCTGACGAATGCTTTCTTCTATATCCCTATAAAAAAAGGCTCAGAAGCAGTACATTCATGTGGGATGGACAATATCATACAAGGTAAGTCAGCTGGATATGTAAGAGTGAGTTGAAAGTGGACATCCACTATGATATAGCCCCATTAAGTGGTGGCCCTATAAAACAAGCAGTGTACTTTGTGTGAAATGCAAAGTTGTCTTAAGTAATAATTTATACAAATTAGTGGACTGAGGGGCTTGACTTACCTGGTGAGTGTGGGCCTGAAGGAAGAAAGATTAGAAGATCGGCGATTAAGAGATCTGGCATAAAAGCATGTGAATGGTTCCATGAGAGTCCGTACAGTGTGTAAAGGTATTCATATCACTGGTTAACATTCACCAGTTATTAACAGTATTGACCACAAAATAGGATCTAACTAGTTACTTAGAGTAACTTAGAGTAGATAGGAAGATATGGTGTGGGACATCTGTAGAGTTCTTACTTGGGACATCTCAAGATTGACCCAATAGGCTTATTACACAGCAGCCATAGTGGCAAGGAGGTAGGATATATATATATATATATATATATATATATATATATATATATATATATTTTTTTTTTTTTTTTTTTTTTTTTTTTTTTTTTTTTTTTTTTTTTTGGTTCAACAGCTGTTACACACATCAAGGCTGATGTATGGTAAAGATATAACCAGTCAGCAACAAAAACTAATGTTGAGTCTGTAATAAAGCATTGTCTCTTGAGAAGACCACTCAGTGACTTCATGGCAAGTTTATTGAATTAGAACCCTTTCATCCTGGAATTTGATAACAGTTCATCTTGTTGGGAATCCATACATATTTAAGTTATGCATCATTCCTTTCCACAAGGCCTCAGCCAGCAACTATCCATGGGTAAACAAAGTATTTCATCCACTTACTCGGGATCATACATAACATTGCCCCAAACTAAAACACCCAATTTATAACAAAGGAAGTTTGGCAGTAGACACATGGCCCTAGACTCCTCTGGTCCTCTCTCTTACTGAACTACCCAGAGCTCCCAGCCTTACAGAGTGATCAAACAGACTTTTGATAGGTCTTAAATGTAGAAGATAATGTTTGAGGATGGTTCATCACTTAATTTCTAAATCAGTAGTTGTTATATGGCTCTTTATCCCAAAATGGTAGAATACGAGGGTCCAAGAACCAACGTTTTTGAGTGTTTGTTGCCCCACTTACCATCACTAGTAGTGACTCACTTCTTTTACCACATAGTTAGCCTCTTTGTTTCTAACAGCTCTTTTTCAGAGAGGGCAAGCATCTCCCAGGAGCCATTTTATCAATATATACCTTTGCACTTTTAGCCACATTGGGCTACTTCTGTGTAAAACCAGAAGGCAAGAAAAGGGATCACTATTATGGCTGTGGTAAATGGCCCTTATTATAAGAGGCAGATGAGCTGCCATTCCAATGCGGGGACAGAAAGTTATGTTTGCCACTGAAGTAATCCACTGAGGTGTCTCTTGTTACTCCAATGTCCAGTGTGTTACTTAAAGAAAGGACAGATGCAGCAGTAAGGGTCTGAGAAGTGTAGGGTGAACAGCAACCTTGACCTCTTTGGGATGATGGTGTGGGTCAGCTATCAAGTTAACCAACTTACTGAGCATAAGTGTTAACATTAACTAAGGGTCAAGGAAATCTGAAAAAGTACTAGAGAAGGAAGATGATGACTATTAGTTATTTTCTGAAGACCAACTGTGCTGCCAAGGCCTGTGGTTTGTTTATTAGCTTTCTTCTTGCAAGTTTCCCTGAGAAAAGCTATCGATCAGAATTCCAAAAGACTTTTCCCCTACAAAGTTGACTTATTATAGGAAACAAGAGGATCTGAGTGGTGCAGGTTGGTATTGGGTTCTGTGGTACACACCCAGATCCCTGCTTCAGAGTCAGGGCATTCATTTCTTTAGCCAGGAATTGTATATTGCTAAAGAAGCTGCCTGACCCATTATTAAATTCCCTTTTCAGGGGAAGTCTACATTCAATGACTGGTAATGGAGGGTAAAAAGGCCAGGGCCCCTTGCCTTAATTTGTATTTTCTCTGAATGGCTGTCCCAACTTCAGCCTTCCCTGTGGGAATGTCTGAAGTCTCTGTTCCTCATAGTTCAACTTCTTTCTCTGTCTAGTCCTGTTCCCCTCATTTAGTTATAGGTGTTTCTGAGAATACTTCTCAGTAGTCCTCCTGCACACAAATTCTGATTTCAATCTCATTTCCAGAAAATTCAACCTAAGACTGGAAGTAAGGGACATATAGAAAAAATAATTAACATTTACTAGCAGCTACAGATTACAAGAAACTGGAATAATAAAATCGGCTTTAATTTTCATTATTTGTGACCGAGGACAATCATGCTAACTTACACAGAATGGTCAAGTTCAGTGAAAATGTGTATTTTATTGAGAAAATAGTAAAATCAGGTTTCACCTGGGTAGTTTTTGTACCAATTGGACAGCAAAGAATGTATGAAGCAAATAGGAATGCAGAGTTAAATGAAGAACCAAATAACACAAAAGATGCAGATTGAATAGTCATTGCAAAGAGCAGGTAAATGAAACTATAGACTATTTGAATGTCAAGAGTTTGAAAATATTGTGAAACTTATAGTTGAAACATTATCAAGGGTTAAAATTGTCACAACTGTTTAAAACAATTATCAGGAAGCAAACAAAAAAATCAGTGCTTAGATAATTCAGAGAGTTGTGGAGTAAGGGGTCCATGGGCCAAAATGCATTAATATTGAAGAAATTAAGAAGGAAGCTAACGGATAAAATTGTACCTCTGACACGGGCAACTATAACCACAGGTTATATGACAGAAATTTCTCAGAGGGAGTAATAAAAATAATAAAAATAGATAGCAAAATGTTCATTAGCCAAAATTCCTTCAACAAATATCTTGATTATTTATTCATTGTGATTCCTTTATATATTCAGAGCATGTAAAAACAGAGCTGAAAGTCTAGAAAAGCAGATTGATCAAATGCATTAATTATATTATGTTAGAAAAATAGTATTCTATTAAAAATAAAATAATAAAGCATGATTATTCAGAAAATCCAGATAATTATTGTCAACTCACAAACCAGAAAAAATATAAAAGACAAAATATGACTGTATGATATTTAGCATGGTGACAGTTTTACAGTAGAGATTCAATCTTCAATAGAAGATTGAATCTCTTTACAGTAGAGATTCAAATCTTCAATAGAGATTTGTGAATCAATGAGTAAAAAATATATACAAAGAACAGAAAATATTTTTAAACTGTTTAACTCTTATAAAGATTTTATAAGATTTAAAAATCATATTACATTGAATTTTGATTCCAGGTTATTAAATACGAACAAGAGAACTGCTAATAGCATTAGGACAATGCAGAGAATAGCATTTTTCCATTAATTACTCCTCTTTTGCTACAGGCAACAGAAACCAATTTGAGGGAAAATAACTAATAATTCAATAAATTAGAGGAAGCTTGCAGGCCATTTATTATACAAATAGAGTTGTGATTCACACAAACCAAATGTAAAAGTACAGGTTTATGTTTACACTCCAGTAAGTTTCTCTGCTTCTCTCTGCACGTTTGCTTATTGCTCTCTGTGAACCATTCACGCTGGCTCTCAGTCCATACAAAATAATATAGTAACTGTAGCACCCAACTATGTATGCAAAAATTTAGATTATATAAAGAAAATAATCTACAACTACTAATCCCAAATATTGCATGACAGAAACCTTTATTGATCGAAGTTGTTATGGTGAGAGGTAAACAGTAAACTCAATTCACTGCAAATAGGAGCAAACACATAACTTTTTTTAAAAGTGAAAAAATCCAGAAAACTTTTTTAAAACATTCAAAACTGATTGTTGACTCATGGACTAACACTACAAAATCTGAATACAATGGTTCAAAATTTACTTTTTTATCTTAATAGAAAATGCCTGATTTAAGAGTTTCTATCAGAAGTGTAAATTTACATGGAATTATAAAACACGAAGTTCAAGAAAAAACAAATTGGTTATGAAATATATTTTCAAAATATTTTCGTTCATGTTGGAGAAATATTAAATACATGGCACTTTCCAACTAGTTTAGGTGGAATTTAAGGGTTTTTAATCTAGTTTCATCTTGCAAAATTATACTACCCTCTTGAATGCCTGGATTCAGAAATGTAATATTACTTGTTAATTTAGTATTTGTGAATGTGCCATTGAATATAAAGAGTAAATTATTTTAAGGAAGTAAAAGATACTATATTCAGAATATAAATATTGTGATCGCTCTTTTGTTTTTCAGGAAAAAACGTGATTATTAATTTATCTCACAGTTGATTATAATTGGAGTTCAATTTTTCAGTTAATAAAAAAGTTCTTATATTTTTGTTAGAAGGGAATTTCAGCTTGAGGATTGTCCCAGATCCCTGAGTATGGAAAAAGTGAAATGGTCACAGCTTTCTATTGTCTTAAGTTATACACTTGGTGCTGCAAGGCTTTTCTGCAGATAGATTACATCATAAAATGCGCTCTAGAAACAGACATCCCCAAATCTCATTCTTCTCAGTATTGGCAAGGGATTTGAAAGAAAACTTTGTTGCCTCTAGTAAAGTCCATATGGAATTTAAATAATAGGTATCTAGGGAAAAAAGAGTTTGTAGGATATCATGCATCTCCTACCATGACAATTTATTTGCATTTTATGTCATATTCACTTATCCCAATTCCAGCATGTTTATCCTGCTCTTAGAACCTGTGATTCTGCTTTGCCTTCATTTGAACATTTTTAAACGCAAATTTAGAGAGTATTTGTTTTATATTATAGAAACTGCATACTTGTAAATATAAAACCTTAGATATTGGTATCAGGTACTATAACAACACTCATAGAGAAAAGTATATTAAAAATATGGATGTGTTCATTCAGGTGTTCAAAAGAAAATCAAGTAGGAAAAAACTGGTGTTAATACACATTATATTTCCAATTATAGCAATTATTTGTTATTTCTGTAGTAAACAGAATTGATTTTGCATATGAGCCCTTGAGTTTTTACAAAGACACATTTATATCTTAACAGATATTTTGTTGTTTTCCTTTTTTAACACATACAGAGGGGTTTTAAATGCATGTAAAGGAGTCATCATTAAACTGGGATTACTAAACTGGTTTCAGTGACATAGAATATATTACTTGAGATTAATTTCATCAGAGTAGGAAGATATAAAAATTATACAGATACTGAGTGCTGATAAAGCCTTTATCAAAATCAGACATCATTTTTCACATGATTGGGTGAAAGTCTATGCACTACTTTGACATGCCTATATAATATAATATATTGCTTATGTTAGTGCATTATTTGAATGAAAGTATGTGTGTGTGTGTACAAAAAACGGCATGCAAAGGCAATCTTAATGTCTACTGAAGATTGGTTGAATTATACATTTATTCAATAAACACTTATATACTGTGTACCAGATACCAGGCACTGGGAATAAGTACAAAAAAAGGTAGACAAAAGTCTGTTTTTTCATGAATACTAAATCCTAAAGGATTATATGCTTTTTGGTCTATTTGTTCTCAACATATGCAGGAGTTAGCAAACTTTTTTGGGGAAAGAGCCAAATAATAATTATTTTAGGTTTTGGGAACCACATAGTGCATCTGTTAAATATTATTTTTTTTGCATTTTTTTCCTTTTTTACCCACACGTAAAAAATGTAAAAAACATTTTTAGCTCAAGTACCATATAAAAGCAGGCCACGAGCTTCAGTTTGCCAACTTCTGATCTGAAAAAAATAATACGAATGTCTCTAATTCTTCTCATTATCTGAAGAATTTTGGATGCTGTTTTCTCAGTCTTTTCTACTCCAAAAATGTTCATCATTTTTAGTAACTTTAATGATATTTTGCACGACCTATTCAATACACTTGTTTTTAAGTTGTACTGGATATAACTGATTAGCAATTAGCATTCCTTTCCACTTTCTAGTTTTCTTTCCTGTGTTGCACACACAGGGCATTTATTTCAAGATCCCCTCGGTGTTAGATTCTACTTAAGAATAGATTTTCACAAATTAGATCATTTCATAAAATTTGGAAGAGACATAGTTAAGCAGAAGCCAACTCCTTGCTGCACTAGGTATGTACTCTTGTGGAGCAAGATCATTAATTTGCAATGTTGAGTCACTTGCTTCATAGGAACAGAGAGATTATTGAAGTGTTAAAAGCCTCTTATTTTACATTCCAGGATCTGTGATGTTGTGGAAGTTCTGGCAATGATTTCCTGATCCTGGATCACTGAATTTTAGGTTGTGTGCATACTTACCCTTAGTATTTCCATCATTTACTTCTTACTGCTTTACATTCATAACTGGCAGAAATATTAACTCTAACAGGGCTTTATTCTTTTGTTTTCTGGAAATAATTTAAGAAATCTTAGCTAAGCATCTATTTTCCTATTTTAATTTGCAATCTGCTAAAATAGCTAAAATGTTTTTTTCAATTTGTATCTTTAATAACTATTTATTACATGCTAGAAGTGGTTGTGGGCAAACATATGATTAAGAATGGGAAAATTGCTTATTATATTCCAATGTACAAATCCCTATACTGATACCCAGGTGCATGATATAAAAACTTAGACAGATTATAAGAAATAGAATGCTAAGATGAGGAGTAAATAAGAAACAGAGTACTAGCACGAGGGTAGAGATGCAAATGCTATTACTAGCAGCAAATTATGGTTATGGTTACTATCAAACAAATTGCCTAAAAATAAAACTGGCAAGCAGCAAAGTATGGGCTTTAGGTATAATTTTATCAAAACTTCCCAACATGTTAAACACAACGGAATTATTATTAAAATTTTATGAAAATACTAAACTTTTGTGCCCAAAAGTTGATTACACCCTGTATTCAAATCAATTCTTCTGCAATACAGAGCATGAATAAACCAAATTTGCTAGATTCAAATAAGTGACTTTTCTACTTCATTTTTTCTCTTTTATAAAATGTTTCTCCAAAACAATTGAAAATCAGAAATGTTTGAATGACACAGTTTTTAAAATTAAACCAATGACTTGCGGAAATTCAAAAATTTACATTCCAGTATGATCTAGACTGAACTTAGGGAAGACTTTGGTCATTCATTCAGTCCGTTAGTCAGTCAATCACTCAGTTTTCCTCCCAAGGTGGGGGTTTTTATTGTCAGGGATGAAGATTGGAAATTATAAATGATTATAATAGTGAAACATATCCAGAATGATACCAAGGTTAATGTGTGATTTAGTTGCAATGGATAATTTTATACTAGTGGTATAAAAGATGATATTAATACATAGAAGCCATGATTGGTAAAAGTAAGGACAATACATGGCCTTTGGAAATGTTTTTAATCCTGAAGACCTGACAAAGTTGACGATCAGTCTTACAAAGAGAAATGAAACTTATCTAGAAGAAATTTCCACAAATAGTTTAGAATTCACCTGTAGCTCAATTGCTGAAATCAAAGTGTAGGCATCAGACAATTTCTAAAGATATGTAACATATGAATAACAACAACAAAAAGAACAAAAAAGCAAGTGGCATCATCTGTGTCATATTCCCTACATAAAACAAACCTTGCTAATGAGTAATAAGAAATGTCAATTAACTTCAATGTTATAACCAACCAGATATCATCAGAAAAAGAAAAATTAGTGTTTGTAATGAAAGCTAATAAAGTTGCAGGTACTTATTACACACGTACTATAATTTAAAAAACTATATTAAGATAAAATTAACTAAAATGTACTCATTTCAAGTGTGCATATAAATAAATTTGTTCATATGGATATACCCAGGAAACTATCACTATAATCATAATTTAGAGGATTCCTATCCCCACAAATTTCTTTGTGCCCTTTTGCAATCAATCCTCTTTTCTTCAACCCCAACTTTAATTAGGTTGTCTTTTTGTAATTGCACTTTAACGGTACATTATATATTATTCTGGATACGAATTTTTATTTTTCTAAAACAGACATTTTTTTCTCATTATGTGATTTGCTTTTGATTTTCTGGAAAATGTTTTTTGAAGTGATTTAAATTTAATGTTGTCTGAAATTCTTAACTTTTGATGCTTTATTCTTTTTGAAATCTTAGAGAATTTTTACTACTCAAAGTCATAAATATGTTTCTTTTATGTTTTCTTTTAGACATTGAATAATTTTTGTTTTCATGTTTTAATATATGACCCATTTTAGTAAGGTTTTGTAAATAGCGTGCAAGTGTACAGAAGGGAACCTGTTTCATTTTTTTTCCAATGCCTTAGTGTTCCAGAAGTTTCTGTTGTGAATTCTATTTTTTCTCCTGAAACTATCTAATCACCTTTCACCTGTGTAGTGTGTGTGTATAGATAGATAGATACATACATATATATATATTTGTTTCTCTATTATTCCTATTGTCAAATATGTCTATTCTTATGCCAATACCAAACTCTCTTGATTACTGCAGTTTTATAGTAAATTTTGGTATCAAAACAGTAAATCCTTAGAATTTAATTTTCTACTTTCAAAATTATTTTGGCATTTCCATATACTTTGCAGTTCAATGTAAATACATCTTGTCAAGTTTTACAAGACAGCCTATTGAAAATTTGGTTGGGATTGAAATTACTCTATTGGTCAATTAGTTAAGAATTAACATCTTAAATAATTTGATCTTGTCTTTAAGGGAAAACTGAGAGGACATGCAAGCAGCAACTAGAATTGTGCATATTTATTATACAGGTTTCACCATAGCTTAAATCAAATATATTGAAATAATTATATAAAATAAATATATTTTAAGTGAAACATTCTATAATTATATATATATGTATATATCTCAAATGACTTAATTCTTTAATTTCTGTTAGTGATACTTTGCAGATTTAGTAAACAGAACTTACATCCATTTTGTAAAATTTTATATTTTTGATTCTTTGGCAATGAATGTTTTTAAAAAACATTTTACATGTATTTATTGCTCAAATATATAAATAAATTTGATTTCTCTGTACTGACTTATTTCCCACAAAAGATAAAATTAATTATTAATTCTAGTTGCTTTTATATCAATTCCTTAGAGATTTCTTTGCATTTTGTTATGCTATATACAAAAAAATAGTTTTATTTCTTTTCCCTTCCCTCCCTTTGTTTTCTTTTTTCTTTTCTTCTTTCTCTTTCTTTCTTTCTTTCTCTTTCTTTTTTCTTTCTTTCTTTCTTTCCTTCCTTCCTTCCTTCCTTCTTTCTTTCTTTCTTTCTTTCTTTCTTTCTTTCTTTCTTTCTTTTTCTTCTTTCTTCCTTCCTTCCTTCCTTCCTTCCTTCCTTCCTTCCTTCCTTCCTTCCTTCCCTCCTTCCCTCCTTCCTTCCTTCTTTCTTTCTTTCTTTCTTTCTTTCTTTCTTTCTTTCTTTCTTTCTTTCTTTCTTTCTTTCTTTTCTTCTTTCTTTCTTCTTTCTCTCTTTCTTTCTCTCTTTCTTTCTTTCTTTCTTTCTTTCTTTCTTTCTTTCTCTCTTCCTTCCTTCCTTCCTTCTTTCCTTCCTTCCTTCCTTCCTTCCCTCCTTCCCTCCTTCCTTCCTTCTTTCTTTCTTTCTTTCGCTTTTTTTTTTGGAGAGTAGCCGTAATTGATCTGAGGTGGTATCTCATTGTGTTTCTGATTTGCATTTTTCTAAAGATGAGTCATACTCAGCATTGTTTCATGTTCTCATTGACCATTTACATACCTTCTTTGCAGAAATGTCATGTCTTTTGCCCATTTTTAAAATTGGGGTATTATTTTCTTGTTGAACTGTAGAAGTTTTTTTACATATTCTGAATATTAATCTCTTATCGGATTTACAAATATTGTCCCCCCATTTTGTGGATTGCTTTTCTATCTCACTGATAGCATCTTTGATAAAGAAAAGTTTTTAATTCTCATTAAGTCCAATTTGTCTACTTTTTTGCTGTTGTTGCCTGTGCCTTTGATATTGTATCTAAGAAATCATTGTCAAATTCAATGTCATGGAGCTTTTGCCCTTTTTCTTCTAACAGCTTAATAGTTTTAGCTCTTACATTTAGGTCTTTGATCCATTTTGAGTTAGTTTTTATATATGGTATGAGGTAGAGGTCCAATTTCATTATTTTGGATTTGAGTAATTGTCAATAGTCATAATACAAAGCAACTACTTTTATATTTTACTGATATCAAAATACATTTTAGAACATTTTAAACTGATATGGCTATCATAATGGATGTAATATGCTGAGGGGGCCAAGGTTACTATATCATGTGTTAAGTGCCATATCTGGCTAAATACTTTGTTAAATCAATAAAAGTACTCTTTCAATAATTACAACAAAACTTTAGAATAAAATAAAACTTCTAGGAAGTATTGTGTCACAGTTAAATTGCCATTTTATTTCTTAGTGGTACAAAAATAATGTGAATTATATTTGATAGCAATTTATATGAAATACATTATTACTGTTATGAATTATACTATAATTTGCAAAATGCCTTTTTTTGCTATCAAAAACTACTATTCTTAGTAAGCAGTGTATGGAAACTTACTATATCTAACAGAAAGCTGAGCATCGATTTACAATTCATCATACTGTTAAAGCCAGATTACCTAAGTTGAAATCTCCCTCTTCTGTTTCATAGCTGTGTGATCTTGATGTGTTACTTAATGTCTGTGCCTTAGTTTCTTATCTATAAAAAGGTAATAATAATTTTACTTACCATAAAGTGTTGTACTAAGACAAAAAGTGTTAATATATATAAAGCACTTAGAACATTGTATAGCACACAGTGGCCATACAATATTAGTCATTATATATGTCATCCATTACAGGAAAGATTCTAAATGCATAGTTTCTGCTAACCTCTGCCTTTTGTCCATCTTAAATAAAACTCTGGTGCCCTAATATTATTCTTGAGAAATAAAGTTCTTATGCCTTTATTCTGTTGCTTGTGCTTGGTCAATATTTGACAAATAATGTTTTATATCATTCTTCAATACAGTGGTATCCAAAATGAGGCATCTGACTAGATAAAAAGATAATTGTGTACTAGAAAAAATATTTAATTAAAACATGAATATTTTACTAGCGTGTCATTGAATCTAAAGCCTCTAAAATATGCATATAACTGATTTAAAATAATATTCCACTTCATTAATTAAAGGTGACACTTTGGGATTTCATTTGGATGAAATATTTTATGTGATTATGTCAGGATAAGTGAATTAAATGTGTACTCAGTGTCTGCAAAGTTTCTAATTTAAATTTTACTTTTTAAGAAAAAAGAATACATAAAACAGGCAGATTATTTATGCTTCTATATGTTTTTACAGGAAGATAAAAAGATAAATATTATTTATGCTAGTATTACTGTAACAAGATGGAATGATGCCTGTCTCTTGATGTTTAATGTAAGCAAAGACCATGGATTTTTAAAATATTTTGAAGAAAACTTATCTGATCATACTCATTTTAGTAGTCAAGGATACATTTGTGAAAAAGAAGGAATACAGTTTAATGATAAGTAATATTTTATACTGGTTAAAATTACTCTCAGATTGTTTCTGATTTTTTGAATTTACCTAAGCAAAGAAAGCACAACATTGTGCCATAGTTGTTTTGACAGGGATGTTGTAATGAAGAGGATGTTTTTAGAAAGCCCTTTAAACAGTGTAAAGACAGTATTTTATTACCAAGCAGTCCATGCAATAGGCTTCCCTGACACCTTGCACCTGAGATTCACTCATTCCTGAATTATAATCCATGTAACGAGCCAGGGAATTAGGTTATAATAAAAATGAGTAAGAAACATACATTGGTGAAACATATAAAATATTTCTCTATTAATTGTATATACAGATATATTTTAATTATAAGGAAAAAATATATGTATATATATATATGTGTATATATATATATATATATATATGTGTGTGTGTGTGTATATATGTATATATTTTACCATAGTCCCTCAGTATCCACCAGAAATTGGTTCCAGGACCCTGTGGATACCAAAATTCACAGATGCTCAAGTCCCTTATATAAAATGGCATAGTATTTGCATATAACCTACACACATACTCCCGTATACTTTAAATAATCTCTAGATTATTTATAATACCTAATACAATGTGAATTATATGTAAATAGTTATCTTGTATTTTTATCTATTTTTATTGTTGTATTCTTTTAAATAATTTTAGTCTATGCTTAGTTGAGTCCGCAGATGTGTAACACATACCTATGGAGGCCCAACTATATATATAATTATTGACTTAATCTAAAAAGAAATGTATTGATATCAGATAAGATTTTTGTATCTTTTAATGTTTAATTTTTATGGATACATAAATATTTGTACATATATATGGGGTACATGTGATATTTGTATATAAGCATAAAATGACTAATGATCAAATCAATGTAATTGGGCTATCACTTTAAACATTTATCATTTCTTTGTGTTAAGAACATTTCAATGCCACTCTTCTAGTTATTTTGATATATGCAATAAATTATTATTAACTATAGTCACCAGATTGTGCTACCAAACACTAAATCTTATTCCTTCTTTCTAACTATTAACTAACTAACACATTAACCACCCCTCTTTATCCTCCACTCCCACTACTCTTCCCAGCCTCTGGTAACCACCATTCTATTCTCTGTTTCTATAAAATCAACCATTTTAGCTTCCAAACATGAGGGAGAACATGTGATATTTGTCTTACTGTGATTGGCTTATTCCACTTAACATACTGTCCTCCAGTTCCATTCGTGTTCTTGCAAGATATAGTATCTCATTATTTTGTGTGGCTGAATAAAATTACACTGCGTATATATACCACAGTTTGTTTATCCATACATCCACTGATGGACACTTAAGTTGAATCCATATCTTGGCTATTGCAAATAGGTTTAAGGAAATTCATGTGTTCACCAGCATGGGAATGAACGTGCTGTAGTCATTTTCTTCCATGCTTGTATTTATTCAATCTAAATTCAGAGTCTCAGGGATATAATCTATTAAATCTAGTTTGAGTATCACACCTACTGCTTGGCTATAGGAAGGTAAGATCTCTAGGTTATAGAATCACAAATGCTTCATATAATAGTTGAGAGATAATTTCTTCAAAGATAATTAGGATTGCTATAGAAAAAGGAAATAGATGCTATGGAAGAAAATAAGCAAAAAAAAAAAAAAAAAACCAAAAAACAAAACAAAACAAAAAAAAATCAAATTACCATTGAATTTTTTAGCTCCATCACAAATTAGAAGCCATAAATGAAATATATGATAGATATAGCAAATCTAACCAAAATAAAGCAAAAATAAGTAGAAACTTACCACCATAATCGACATGCTATTAATACCTGTATAAAATTCAAGAGATTTTGCAATCTAAGTATGCCATTATGTCTCTTGAATCTCCACAAAAGTATTATAATTTCACATTATAAAATAAAATGTGCAGCCATGTAGGGTGGCACGTGCCTGTAGTCCCAGATACTCAGGAGGCTGAACAAGGAGAATCCCTTTGTCTGGGAGTTTGAGGCTGTAGTGAGCTATGATAGTGCCACCGCATTCCAGCCTAGGAGGCAAAAAAATAAAATAAATACAATGTGCCACCTGCAGTCCAATTTTATTGCCCACCCATGAAGAATTACTAAAGAGTTCAACTTTGGAATAATTTTAGAAATAAAGATACTTGTTGAGGTGTAGGAAAGTCAAATGAACATGGCCAGCTCAGAACCTATGAGTTGGGCTCCTGATCACTTGATATTCTCTAAGATCAATGTCTCTGAAATAGCCATCCTGCTAACCTAAATGATTGAAATTTCTCTTACCCAAACATTGACCAATTCTTAACAAATGTTTCTGGTAATAAGTATTGACAAAGCATCTTGTTTTTTTTTTTTTTTTTTTGGTTATTTCAGTGAGAATGCAGGGAAGAAAAAATCAGGTATTGTTATTTATTTATCATTTATCAGAAAAGTCTTTCGAGAAGTACTTGGGATTTACTTTTTTTCCTTTTTCAAATACTGCATCATTATAATCATTCATTTTACCAATTCTGAAATATTTTCTTTCCTTTAGCTACCTTTATATACTATAATTTCAAATTTAATAACCTTTATTGTAAAAAGTTAGGCAACATAGACTGTTTACAAGTGAAAAAATAACTTTCTTCATACCTTCTCCAATACTACTCCCTGGGTTTATTTATATACATTAGATATATAATGGATTCCTTCATAGTATTCTCTATAATACTATGTATTATAGTATCCAAAATATCAGTGCATATTTGTATAAATGTCTGCTTCTGTGCTGTGTGCGCCTGTGTGTACATACAGAGGAAGGAGATGGAGGGAGAGAGAAACAGAAAGAAAGATAAAGAGACATTTTTTTTGTTGTTCTTTTTAAAGATACAGGTAAATACTACACAAATCACTTCGCAACATTTTAATTCAATATATCATAAGTCATTTTCTAAACTCATACACGCAGATCTAACTCCCTTTAGTAGCTGCTTAATGCACACAAATAAGAATGCATCATAATATATTCTTTCCCTATGATATACATGGCATTGTTAATTTTTGTGTAGTTTTGTTTTGCCAAAACAAATATTGCTACAATAGCCATCTTGCCCATTCATTCATCCTTTTTTTTTATGGCTGAGTGGAGACCATTATCCTAAGTGAAGTATATAAAGAATGGAAAAACAAACATGACATGAACTTGCTATTAAATTGGAACTAACTGATGAGCACACATGTGCACAGAGGGAAGTAAAACTCTGTGGAAATCAACCAGGGGAGGGGAGAGAAGGAGATGGGCAAAACCCCACCTGACTTGTACAATGAACATTATCTGGGTGATGGGTACATTAAAGCCCTGACTCAAGTGTTACAAAAGCATTCCACGTAACCAAAAACATTTGTACCCCCGTGATATTTTGAAATAAAAAACAAAGAAAGAAATTAAATAAATAAATAAATAAAACCATCTTGCCCATATATCTTTGTATATCATTGCTTTTATTTTGATAGGAAATATTAATAGGTTTTAAATTATAAATACAGAATAAAAGTTTAGGCACATGTAAAATTTTGGTAGTAATTACTAAATCAATTTTGTAAAATTTTTATAATTTACTTTCCTACTAGAAGTAAATGAGTATAACTATTTCTCCACATCTTTGCAATCACTACTTTTCAACAGCTTTTGTTATTTTGTCTCCACCTAACTTGTGAATAATTGCATCTGATTGTAATATGTTTTTAGACAGCACTGTCCATAGCGCTGATTATATTTGCTAAAAAATATCTTTAAAAAATAAAAAAAATCACTCATTTCCTAATATACCAAGCCAAAATTTACTACCATTAATGTCACTCTTTAGTTTAGAACTCAAGGCTAGATTCTCTTTCCAGGACTCATTAAAATCAGCACCAGTTACATTGATATTAGAGTAAATTTTCCTTGCTTGTCAGTACAGGGTATTTATCCAGTAGTTACATGAGATATTTAAGGGATTTCTTGCATTTGGTGAGGATCAGAAACAAGATTTAAATAAAGCCATACTTAGGAGGCAATAAGAGAAAGTCAAGGGAGATGGTAGAACTATTACAAGGGCATTCTACATGTACGCAAATGCGTCAACAGATAGATATCATGCCATGGAAGCATGACAGAAGGCACTGAAAGCCATTTAGATAGACGTTATGTAAAACTTCTTTCCAGATATCTCTTATAAGATCCAAAAGAAAAATAAGGGATTAAACCATGATGGTTGGAGTAGGAATATATGGCAGAAAAGAGTGAATTGTGAATTGTAACGATGGATTCTAGAGCAGAACTCAAGGCTTCAAAAAGACTTCAGGAAACAAGAGAGATGCTCACCTAAGGCAATTTTTTTGGTTTTAGATAGAAACAAAGACAGGAAAACTTCTATTGAAATCAAAGTAAAATTTCATGGCCTAATCATTAATAAAGGGTCAAATTCAACTTCCAGAATGGGATTCAAAGGCAAGAATCTGTGCTGTGTCAACTAAAGAATTATGTTCTGCATTAAATATAGAATGATTGTGCTTATGTTTGACAAAACCTGCCATATGCAGCAAAGAAATTAATTTAAATGAGATATTCAGATAGTGCCATCTGCTGAACAATGCTAACAATGAGAAATTCGGGTAAAAAGAAAGCTTATAAGATTCATTGACTTTTCTAATATATGAGAGTTTATGATATATTCCAAAGAAAGTAAATAAATATTTTGGAATATATCTGTGCTACAATTAAGATTCTCAAATCTATTTTGGGGAAAAGTATTATTTTGAATGGAAAAAATAATCACATTTGGGAAAGTATCATTTTGAATACAAGAGGACCACATTCCCCCCCCTACAATATTATTTCCTTTTCTTACTACACCAAAACAATCTTCTGAAATTATTATCTTCAATTTTTTATTTTATTAATATTTCTATGCATACATCATACCATCATATGTATTCCATAAAAGAAAGGAAAAATGAACATAATGCCAGTGAGCCATATAACTTAACATTTAATTGGAGAGACAAGTTAGACAAATGTAAAATGGAAACAAAATAATAACTCAGAGAACAAAAAGGAATAACAAGTGTCAAGTGAATTCACAGAGGAAGTATGTAAAATCAATGAGAGAGCTTCAGATATCTGTCATGCACATGTACTCCTGGAGAATTTATGAAAATCCCAAGAGTTAATATTGGGTAGTAAAATGACACATATACCTGGAAAGATTCCAGCTTATTTCATTATAAGTATCTGAAGCAAACTAAACAGTTACTACCCTCCATTGATCAACTGCAGTTGGATGTACAAATCAAAATCTTTGAAATGTATCTGGTCCTACTTATTTTTGTCTAACTAATGCCAAAGGTTCCACAAATAGGTCTTTATAATTTGGTTTCAGCCTTTCATTAATGTTAAATTACATGTATTTCAAGAAGATGAAACATTGTAGCAGTTATTTCTATCTTATGTGAATAAATTAAACAGAATATGAGTTTTTCTGAGGATAGTAGAGAGTACATAAAGGTGATGGATGTATAAGGTGCATAACTATCCAAGGGTGCATTGAACACAGGGAAAATAAAGCTAAAAGTATGCATTTTAAAAAACTAGATAGGCCTACATCTGTTTTCTATATAGGCTATAAAGCCCATCACAGCACTCATAAATTCAGGATTTTTAAAATGAGATTCCGGGAGGTGGGTATGAATGGACACTTTGTGTAATCGTGGGTAAATATATTTTCTGAAACTAGAGCTCTTATTCTCTATTGATTGATTCAAGTGTTTCTGACAAAGAGACATTAATAACCACTGGTTACAGGGTTTACAAGAATCAAAATATTATAAGCATTTTATTCAAAAAGATAATAAAAATTTTAAATATGAAATAATGTCAGCATATAATTTTTAAATATTAAAAATCCTCAAAATAACACTCATAAATTACAAAAGGTACACTGATAAATCATGTATTACCTCATTAATGAGAAAATTAGTAAGCTAGTAAACCTAGATCACAGAAGAATTAGATAGAATAGGTGTTATATATTTCATGAGGAAAGGCATTCCACTAGGAGACAAGCAACACTGGATAATATCCTACTAGCAGATATAATTGTAATTTATAAAATTATTTTTCTACCTGACAAAAAATTGTATCATTACAGGAAGATATACAATTTACTCTGCCAACTCATAGAATGAGACCCTTCAATTAATAGAAAACAGCAAAATGAAACAAAAATATATTCACGTAGACAATTAAATATTTAAATAATGCTTAGATGGAAATTTAATACACAGTATGATAGATATCAAAAGGACATGCTATATTTTCCATGGTATTATTTGCAAATTTTAAATAATTTCCCTTCATAATAACAGCAGTATTTTTTGTTTCTTCTTAATAAATAATATACTCTGATTAGATGTCATTTGATAATGAATTCAATAAAGTCTCAGGATACAAAACCAATGCATATAAATCAGTGGCATTCATAAACACCAACAATAGTCAAGCCAAAAATCAAACCAAAGATGCAACACTTTCACAATAGCATCAAAGAAAATTAAATATTTAGGAATACATTTAGCTAAGGAGGTGAGAGACCTATGATAAGGAGAACTATGAAACACTGACGAAAGAAATTGCAGAAGATGTAAACAGATGGAAATCCCTACCGTGCTCATGGATTGGCAGAATCAATATTGTTAAAATGTCCATACCCCCAAAGTGATTTACAGAATCAATGCAATCCTTATCAAAATACCATCATCATTTTTTTGCAGATCTAGAAAACATGATTCTATGCTTCTTATGGAACCAGGGAAGACCTCATATAACCAAAGCAATCTTAAGCAAAAAGACAAATTGGGAGGCATCAGTCTACCAGAATTCAAGCTGTACTGCAAGGCTATAGTAACCAAAACAGCATGCTACTGGCACAAGAACAGAGATATAAACTTTTGGAATAGGACGGAAATCTCAGATATAACTAACCATCCTCATATTGTCATTGAATGCTTGGCAAAGCAGACAAAAATATACACCGGAGAAAAGAATCTCTATTCAATAAATAGTGCTGGGAAAAATGGATAACCACATGCAGAAGATTGAAACTAGATCGCCACTTCTCACCTCTCACAAAAATCAACTCACAATGGATAACAGACTAAAACCTAAGGTGTGAAACCTTAGGAATTCTAGAAAAATGTTAGGAAAACTCTTACAGACATTGGCTTAGGCAAAAAATTTATGAGGAAGACCCCCAAAATAATCACGGCAGCAACAAAAATAAATAAATGGAACCTGATCAAACTAAAAACCTTCTGCACAGCCAAATAAACTATCATTAGAGTGAATAGACAACCTATAGAATGGGAAAAAATATTTGCATTCTACACATCTGATGAAGGGCTGATAACAAAAATCTATATAGAACTTAAGAAAATCAAGAAGAAAAAAAATCAAACAACCTCATCAAAAAGTGCTCAAAGGACATGAACTAAAACTTTTCAAAAGAAGACAGAATAATGGCCAGCAAACATATAAAAATTTCTCAACATCTCTGTCATCAGGGTAAGGCAAATCAAAACCACCATGAGGTATCACCTAACCTCAGCAAGATTGGCCTTTATAAAAAAAGTCCCAAAACAACAAATGCCGGTGTGGATGCAGAGAGATAGTAACATTCTTACACTGCTGGTGGGACTGCAAATTAATGCACCCCCTGTGGAAAGTAATTTGGAGATATCTCCAAGAACTAAAAATAGAAATGCCATTTGACCCAGCAATCCCACTACTTAGTATCTACTCAAAGGGGGGGGGGCATTGCATAATAAAGACATCTGCACTCAAATGTTTATGGCAGCACAATTCACAATTGCAAAAATGGAGAAACAACCCAAGCGCCCATCAATACTTGAGTGGATTAATAAAATGTGTTATGTGCATACCATGGAATACTATTCAATTACAAAAACGATTGTGAACTAGCACCTCTTATATTATCCTGGACAGAGCTTGGGCCCATTCTTTGAAGTGAAGTATCACAAGAATGGAAAAACAAGCACCACATGTACTCACCATCAAATTGGTACTAACTGATCAACACTAAGGTGCTCATGTGGAAGTAATATTCATCAGATGCCATCAGTTGGGGGGGTGAGGGTGGGTAAACTCATAACTAAGAGGTGAAGAGCACACTGTATGCAGGAAGGGCACGTTTGTAGCTCTGGCTTGGGTAAGTCAAAGGCATTATATGTAACCAAAATGTTTGCACCTTCATAATATTCTGAAATTTAAAAAAAAATATATAGGAAACAGGAATAAAAAGCAAATCTCAATAGATTTCACAAGTTTAGACTCACACCTAAAAAAAAAAAAACTTCAAACATATCCAATTTAAATAAAAAATAAAGCAATATGTAGATATTCCTACCAAAACTATGAAAGAAATAAAAAACAATTCAAAGATTTTGGAAAGATATAATTTTTATTAGCATTACTTGATTAAAGAGAGTACTATAAATTATTTCATGTAGAAACTCATAGAATAGACACTCTCGGAGTCATTTGGGCTTAGATTTAATTTTAAATTTCAGTTTACAGACCCTTAACTTTTTGGAGTTATATCTATATAGTTGCATAAGTCAAAAACCTCAGTTTAACTCTTGATTAACTTTTCTTGCTCTGTATCGTAGCTACTCTCTAAAATCAGGTCAAAAAGGAAATACGTATATAGTGAAGGACAGATAAAAGTTGCAATTCTTGTTATTTACTTTTATTTAATTAGTATTTATAATACTCTGACTTCTATTAAAACACCCTTTCAAGTCTCTTGAAGCTGTCTAAATCTTAATTCCCACAAAATTAAGATTAATGCCTTATATAAAGGACTTCTTGTTTTCTTTGGTTACTGCAATTTTTGCTAAACTTTAATCTTATAATTTATTTTAACATCCACAATCTAATTTCTACTCTGCAGACATAATGATATGTGTGTGTACATATGTATATGTATATATTTCTTGTACGGTACATCAGTGTATTTGTCAAATAATGTTCATTGAATTTTTATTATTCCTAATATCCAAAGTATAAGATATGCCTACGAGGTTTCTCAATTATATCACCAAATGTTTATATATCTCAAAGTATATCTCCTATATATATATATATATATATCGATATATATTTCAAATGTGTATCTCCAATTCTCTGAGAGTTATTAGGTTATTAAATATGGAATGTCCCATTTCCTTAATACTAAGTTTGACAATTCATATCTCCAATATTTCATTTTGACACTGCTTGGTTGGTTTTTTTTTTGTTTGTTTGTTTTTTATTGTGAAGGTACATCCTCATTTTTTCAAATGCACCTTTTGGCTTGTGATTATCTTTCAAATTTTTTTTAGAGGAATTTTTGTGAAACCATAGATAATTCAAAAATTCAATGCACACCATCCGAGAGATGGACACGCTTGAAACTGGGACTTGGGGGGAAGGGGGGGGAAGGGCAACATACGTAACCTAAACATCTGTACCCCTATAATAACAAACAATAAAAAAAAATTCACATTATTTTTGAATACAAGTTCCATCATGGAACCAATACAGCACAAACAGCTCAAAATATCAACAAAATTTTTGAGAAGGATGTGGCTAATGAACGCACCATACGTCGATGGTTGGAGAAGTTCCATTCTGGAGATTTTAATCTTGAAAATGAGACATGTGGGTGATCTGAGATGGAAATGGAAAGCTCCAATGGAAAGCTCATCCATTATCCATGAAGCAAATCTCAACCTACGTGGGAATTAGAAGCAAAGTCTGACATTACTATTCCAACACTATTAGAGCATTTGAAATAAATGGGCAAGGTAAAGAAGCTGGATAGATGGGTATTGCATGAATTAAGTGAGTATCAGAAGAGAAATCTTCTCAAAGCTTGCCTTTCTTTGCTGTCAGTACATAAAGGCCAATCATTTTTACACCATATTGTCATGTGTGATGAAAAATGGATCGCAAGTGTTTGGCCTAACAGTTGGATAAAGATGAAGTGCCAAAACACAGTCTAAAAAATAATAATAATAAAAAAAAAAAAACCAAAACGCTAATGGTGTTTGTTTGGTGGTCCAGTGCTGATGTTATCCACTACAGCTTCATGAAACTTGATCAGTTGATTATAGTGCATGTGTTTACTGCAATCAATTGGACAAACAGATGAGGATTCTTGCGATTAAGCAAGCGAGATTGGTCAATAGAGACAGGCCAATCCTCTTGCAAGACCACATATCACAAACAACAATGTTGCTTAAACTACAGAAGCTGGACTTGGAAACACTCCGTCATCCACAATATTCACCAGACCTTGCACAAATAACTACCACTTCCTCCACGCTTTGGACCACTTCTTGCAAGGCAAAATATTCAATTCTCAACAAACTGTGGAAAACACCTTTCAAGATTTCCTCACCAATAGCTCTCCAGGCTTTTTCACTGCTGAAACAAGCAAGCTACCATTAAGATGGAAAAACTGTGGCATTAGTTTAGGCATATATTTTGACCAACTGTATTGATTCTTTTTTGAGATATAATAAACTAAAATTTTGATTTGAAATCAGACATTTCATATTTAATGACCTAATACCTCCTATAACTGTCAAAGTTTCATGCAGTATAACCTTATAGTCCTTCTTCCAACTCATAACGTTTGAAAGTTGCTAATAGTACAGGTTTCTATATCTTGAGTTCTAGACTTTTGAAAAGAGTTAGCCCATGAGAAATTTGGTAAATCGGGAAGAATCTGCCTCTGTTATTTATTTATTTATTTTTCCCATATAATGTTATGTCCAGCTCTTTCCCGTCTTGAACCCCAGGGGTTCTTTTTTTATTTTATTTCAGGATATTATGGGGGTACAGATGTTTAGGTTACGTATGTTGCCCTTGCTTCCCCCAAGTCCGAGTTTCAAATGCGTCTGTCTCTCAGATGGTGTGCATCGCACTCTTTGTGTATGCATATACCCGTCCCCTCCTCCCCTCCTCCCTCCCCCCTGCCTGACATCCAATAGATGTTATTCTTATATGTGAACTTATGTGTTGATCAATTAATACCAACTTGATGGTGAGTACATGTGGTGCTTGTTTTTCCATTCTTGGGATACTTCACTTAGCAGAATGCATTCCAGCTCTATCCAGGAAAATACAAGAGATGCTATATCACCATTGTTTCTTAAAGCTGAAAAGTACTCCATGGTATACATACACCACATTTTATTAATCCACTCATGTGTTGATGGACACTTGGGTTGTTTCCACATCTTTGCAATTGTGAATTGCGCTGCCATAAACATTCAGGTGCAGGTGTCTTTTTTATAGAATGTCATTTGATATTTTGGGTAGATGCCCAGTAATGGGATTGCTGGATCAAATGATAATTCTACTTGTATCTCTTTAAGGTATCTCCATATTGTTTTCCACAGAGGTTGCACTAGTTCGCAGCCCCACCAGCAGTGTATGAGTGTTCCTATCTCTCCGCATCCATGCCAACATTTATTGTTTTGGGACTTTTTGATAAAGGCCAGTCTCACTGGAGACAAGTGATATCTCATCGTGGGTTTGATTTGCATTTCCCTGATAATTAGAGATGTTCAGCATTTTTTCATATGTTTTTGGGCCATTATTCTGTCTTCTTTTGAAAAGTTTCTGTTCATGTCCTTTGCCCACTTTTTGATAGGGGTGTTTGATTTTTTTCTTGTTTATTTTCCTGAGTTCTAAGTAGATTATAGTTATCAGCCCTTTATCGGATTTGTAGTATACAAAAATTTCTCCCATTCTGTAGGTTGTCCGTTTGCTCTTGTGACAGTTTCTTTGGCTGTGCAGAAGATTTTTAATTTGACAGGTCCCATTTATTTATTTTGATTGTTGCTGTGATTGCCTTTGGGGTCTTCTTCATAAATTCATATACACTAACAGCAGTCATACCAAGAACCAAATCAAAGACTCAATTTCCTTCACAATAGCAACAAAGAAAATAAAGTATCCAGGAATATATTTAACTAAGGTGGTAAAAGACCTCTACAGGGAGAACTATGAAACATTGAGGAAGGAAATAGTAAAGGACGTAAACAGGTGGAAAACCATACCATGCTCATGGGTTGACAGAATCAACATTGTCAAAATGTCTATAGTACCCAAAGTGATCTACAGATTCAATGCAATCCCTATTAAAATACCAACATCATTCTTCACAGATGTAGAAAAATTAATTTTACGCTTCATATGGAACCAGAGAAGAACCCCACATAGCAAAAACTATTCTAGGCAATAAAAACAAAATGGGAGGTATCAATTTACCAGACTTCAAACTTTATTATAAGGCTGTAGTAATCAAAACAGCTTGGTACTGACACAAAAATAGAGCCATTGACCAGTGGAACAGAACTCAGAACCCAGATATAAAACCATCCTCATATAGCCACCTAATCTTTGACAAAGCAGACAAACACATACACTGGGGAAAAGAATCCTTATTCAATAAATGGTGCTGGGAAAACTGGATAGCCACATGTAGAAGACTGAATCAGGATCCACAACTTTCACTTCTCGCAGAACTCCAGGATTTTTTAAGCAATGGATCTAATTCTAAGTAGTTAGATGACTGCAGAGTCACATTCATTATAAACCATTTCTCAGTGATCATACCTATATTATACCCAACAAACTCTAATAAAAGATATGGTTATATACCATGACAAAATGGAATCATTCCTATAGGAGCATGAACCAAATACATTTGGATCTGTCTAACTAAAATGTTAGGTTTTCTCTGTGTTAGTGACAGGGATCAGATAATTAAAAGGAACAACAAAAGTTTAGAAGTCACTTTGATGCTGTTGATACAAATAAATTTAGAGTCTTCCTTGATATAGCCCCTTCTCCCTCATTTGTTGCATCTATTTAATCACCCATCCTTCTCAACTTCACCCAGTTCTTTCCATCCCTAAAGCTGTGATCTATGCTACTATGCCTCCACCAGATGGGGCTTTCTATCTCGTCTTTTGCCTTTTGTTTAGACAGTTATTTACAAAGAGACTTAATAATTGTTTTGAGGTGTTTGTTTATGTTTAAAGTATAGTTCTGAGCCCATGAATCTACTAGTGAAAACTTTCCAATGGCTTTCAATTATACATATAACAAAATTTCAAATTTTAATACAAACTGTAAAGCTTAGCATATTCTAGCCTACAGCTCCTCTCCAGCCAGTGGAAGCCACTCTAGGCTTTATAACAATTTAGCTACATTGCACTTGTAAGCCCCTGAATCTGTCAAACTCCTTTGGCTCCAGAGCCTTTTCAAATTGTGCTTGTAATCTAGAATGTTCCCCAAGTTAAAACCACATTCTGCTCAATTCATACTTATCCTTCTAGACTCAGCTTAAATGTCATTTCTTAAGAAAAGTTTGCTTTCAACCTCCCTTTCTAAATTATGTTCCCTTGTAATATTGTCTCAAAGCATGTTGAACATTTCTTTTTTACCATTTTATTATGATTCTTCATTATATATTTCTTAAAAGTTTTAAAAATTAAAACCTACTTTTATCACTGGAAAGTAAGCTCAATAAGTTCAGGCATCATATTTCTATTTTATTATGTGGTACAAACTAGACTATCGGTTATGATCTACGATTTATGTAATTAGTGAGTATTGGAAGTTGGAGATATTTATGAGTGACAGTAAGTTAATACTGACTGACCTGTATTTTATTTTCAAATTAAGACCCATTCTAATAATCTATCAAAATATTTAAACCCTTTGGGAAACACATATTTGTGACATTTAAAATTTGATTAATTCCCCAAAACATAGTCAATGGAAAACTGTCAATGTTGTATATCTAAAGCTCTATTCATCTTTCTAGAAAAAAATCTGGTTATGAATAATCCAATTTATTTAATTTCCTTAAGCATTCCTTGGAAAAAAATATTTTCTCAATTTAGTTTTTTTCCCCAGAGGTGAATAATTAGATGTAAATATCAGAAACACTGTTGCTTTAAGATAATATGAACTTTTAAATTTTGCAAATATCCAGCTGTGCATATTGCTCATTATATGCATTCTTTTGAAAATAAAAATAACTTTTTTTTAGTTTTAATAATTGCCCATTTTCATTAAAATGTTATCTGCCTTTTGCTCCTACTTTTATTAAGATAAATAGGTTCTGAGTCATAGCAGCTTACCAGGACAATATCAAAATCAATCAAAAAACTAAATTAGTAAGCAATTTCTTTTCACATGGATGTTAATTGGAAGAGTATTAAACCAATGAAAAAACCTTTTTAAATTATTTCATGTCATGTGTAAACCTTGAAATTTTTCCTCTTTATGTTTTCATAAATTTCGTTTCCTTTGCCTTATTGAAGGTTAAAATAGGGAGTCTAACAGAAGGACCAATAAAGCAGGTTAGAGTTATTGTGGTGTCCAAAATTGTGACAAGTGTGTTTTCCATGTGTAAAATATTAAATGAGTTAACACATGTAACATATTTAGAGGGATACTTATAAGCACCCAGTGAATGTTAATTATTATTAGTAGTAGTATTCTAGATGTGCTCTATTTCTTCTAATACTCTTGCTGGATTTCTATTAACCTAAACATTTGTACCCCTGTAATACGCTGAAATAAAAAAACATAAAAAATATTTTTTTGTCAACAGCAACTACCAAGAAACATCATTTTTCTTATTCTATTGATAAGGTTCAGAGGAATAAAGAAGGGCTACCTGGAAAGTAGAGTGTCAGTCTTAGCATATTTGGAGATAATTCAAAATTTTAGGATTAAAATCTGTATTATACCGCAAAGAATTTTTGAATACTAAAAGGAAACTATGCAAACATATAACAATGTGCTTGGAAAGGGACTAACAGTATATAGAATGAGTCTAACTGATTTAGCCTTTAGATCTATGGCCTTCCTTTTTCCTTCTTAATAATATTCCTTAAACCAAGCTTATTAAGCTCACAGCAGGCTGCAATTCCCTCTGCCTAATGCCTCCCATGGGTTGAGTTGAGTTTAATTAGTGCTCTGAGTGGTAATAGCACTTTGCATGACAAAAAAAGAAAAAAAAATAGTTGCTAAGTCAGTTCCTGGTGTTTTGTAAAGTTATTACCTTATCACACCACGGAAAGGAAATCTAGACTAGTTATTCAGAATAATGAATTTTTTTTCAAAGCGATTTTTATTTGGAAAAGAAAGTGTTGTATGTAAACAGCCACACTACTGCTTACTGTAAGACCTATTCACTTATTATTCTTACACATATTGACTTAGCATCTGACAAAAATGACTTCGTACCTCTCATCATATCAAGGAGCTTATAAACAATTATAAGAGATAAAATTTGGGCATGATCACAAAATAAAACACATTTGTGGTACTAAAATAACAATTATAAAACAAAAATATTAATATGTGCTAATAGTTTAAATGTAAAAATAAAAATTTCTAGATCAGTTCTAGTAATAATAATAGAATGTAAATGTATAAATATGGACACATAAACATATACATATATATATCTTGTTCATTTAAATCACATTTCAAAAATATTTTCAGTTTTAGTTTATCTGAAAGACATTCATTTTTAAATTGAGAACAGAAAAACAATAAAGTCAATGGAATAAAAAACTGGTCCTGTAAAAATATTAATAAAATTGACAAACATGTAGCTGGATTAACCAAGGAAAAAAGAGAAATAGAAGACATTACTCCTGGTTCTTCAGATATTAAAAGTATTGTAGCAGAATCCTGTGAACAATTTTATGCCATAAAATTAGATAATTTAGATAAAAAAAGAAAAATCCATCAAAAGACTAACTCATGAAAAAAATAGACAATCTGAATAGACCTAAGAATAGTGAAGTGACTTAATCAGTAATCAAAAACTAATCCACAAAGACAAGCTCAGACCCAGATGGCTTCACCACTAAATTATATCAAACATTTAAAGAGCTAATAGCAATTCTTTACAAAATCTTCCAAAATTATAGAAGAGGAGGAAACATTTCTCAGCTCATTCTATGAAACCAACATTACCCTAATACCAAAACCAGATATGGGCATCACAAGAAAATAAAACTACAAACCCACATTTCTTATAAATATGGACACAAATTCTCAGCAAAATAATACCAAAACAAATCTAGCAAGATATAAAAAGAATAATATAACATGATCAAGTGAGACCTAGGTAGGAATGCAAAGTTGATTCTATTCCCCAAAATTAATTAATGATACATACCATATCAATAGAATAAAAAGCAAATTCATATGACGATCTCGATGGACAGGGAAAAATCATTTTACAAAATTCTATGCCCTTTCTTGATACAAACACTCTAGAAACTAGAAACATAAAAGGAAATTCCCAAACCTGATAAAAGCATATTTGAGAAACCCACAGCTAACTTCACTCTTTATGATTAAAATCTGAATGCTTTTCCTGTAAAATAGGAAAAAGACAGTTTATTCACCAAAGTAACATATGTTTGCCACAGATGGCTAACAGAACCCCTGTTGTAATAGGAGAGCCCCAATTATGGTCTGTGGTCCTGTTTTATCTTGCCTGGGCTGGGCCCTCTTTGTGGTTCAAACTTACCCTAGAACCACTTTAATGGACAGTTGGGAGTTACATAACCTGTGCCTTATTGCACATGTGTATCTCCCATGAGCCTCTCTAAAAGTCCATTTGGGGAGGTATACCACAATGCAGATTTAAGCTAATGACATGATAATGAGCCTTAGGCATCTCTAGGTCACCTTCCAGACCCTATTATACCTGTGCTGCTTGGCCCACATTGAGAAATCCTCTGCATTCCTTTGCAGTTGGCACTCTAAATTCTGAATGGCAGATTGTCAGGGCATTCCTTCCTCCCCCAGGTGTGTCAATTGCTCAGGGCACCAGCCTTTTTCCTGAGGAAAGCTGGAGTTCCCTCACTATCTACTTAACAATTACTTAAGCTACTAAAAAAAAAAAAAAAAAAAAAGAGCTGCATATAGGTGTCTATTATATTTGGAACATTTTGAAATTTGAGAAATTGTCAAAATACTAATTTTCAACAAACCTAGCTTTATTATAATGCATCCTTTTAATTATAGCATTGAAATGTAGTTTCATTTTTTAGTCTAGAATTTTAAAAATACCAATGTGATAGAGAAGGCATTGTGGGATAATAGAAAAAAGAAAGAAGTCAAGAGATTAACATTCTAGCCTACTCTTTTTGATGAAACTTAAAACCTTGTTTACTTACTTAAATTTGCTTTGAGTACCTTTTCATAATAATACAATCAGGACATTGTACTAGATTTTTTTGTATGATCCCTTTTAGCACTCATAATTTGCAATGCTGATTTTCACAAAGGGTACATTCAACATGGTATCTCCCTTAGTGATAATAATGTGTCTCTCTTACATATAAATAACTGAAACTATAGAGAAAGAAATATAAATGTTTTCCTCTTCTCATCTAAGGTTCATTTTCTGGACCTCTGAAATTAGACCAACAAAGACAGATTGACAAGAGAAAAACAATGTGTGCAGCACATGTCATGCAGGAGAAACCTCAATGATGATTAACTCAAAGGAGTGGTTAGAACTTGGGCTTATATAACATCTTAGCAAAGAACAATTAATTTGTAGAGAAGTAATAAGACAAATAAAAGAAGTTTTAGGCTTCCAGGGCAGCAAACTGTGGGGAGGTAAATATACGGGAGAAACTAATGAAATAAGGTTTATTTGTATAGGTCAGGTCTATCTTGGTACCAACTTTCCATCTTTTTCATAGCCATAAAACTTTCCTCAGAGAGGAGATTTTATGGCATTATCATTTTTCTTCAGAAGTTTCTGATTTTAGTCAGATAAGGCAAGCTTTATAGAAGCGTCTTTCTGCATTTGTTGAATCTCGTTTACCTCCAGCTCGAAATAATCCTATGCTTAAGTGGCATATCTTGGGATGGCAGATTTTGATCCCCTGTGCAGTATAATGTGCATCTATTTACGAATGTGGTAACCAGATGCTGCTGATCCAGTGGCTGACCTACTTCCCAAGTATGACCAAATAAACACTACCCACTGAAAAGCCGAAGTAGCTTCTCTAAGATTGAACCTTGCTTCTGTAGAAGGTGTGAACTCAAATAAAATCCAGCTGACTGAATGGACCCCATCTTGGCCAAAGGGACTCCAGAAATACCCTAAAGCTGAATTGCTGGCCCTGAGAAGCAGGGTCAGACATGCCTCATCACACCCTCCTCCCTTCTTGAAAATATCCTTTGTAACTCATAAACAAGCCTAAGGCTATGCAAAACAAAGCTTAAACCACACCTGCCAGTCATCAATTTACTTAACAGATCACTTGAGTGGGTATATGTCCAGAGGCTTGTCTATGATTACCAGACTTCCTTATCTTAACTTAAAACATTCTCAGCCTTTAGGCAAGCCCTCATTTCTTTAACCAATCACAAATCAAAGTATCTTTAAACTCACCTATAACTTATAATGCCCTGCTTTGAGATGTCCTACCCTTTGGGCTGAACCAATGTATACCATACATGTATTGATTTATGACTTCAAATGTAATTTCTGTCTCCCTGAAATGTATAAAACCAACCTGTAACACAATCATGGTAAGATCACCTGCTCAAGGCTTCTTGGACATGGCTGTCTAGGCCATGGTCACACATATCTGGCTCAGAATAAACCTCCTTGAATTATTTTACAGAGTTTGGGTTCTTTTCCATTGACAAAAGCAAAGTCCTTGGCCCCTAAAGTTTTGCTGACATGAGGCAGATTAATTAATAGGAGAAAAGACATACAAATTTATTTTATTTAATGTGTATGTCAGGTTGCAGTCTGACATGTCAGCTCTTGGTGCACTCATGGCTGGAGAATGACCAGACACACCAAAGTGAGGCAAGCACGAAAATGACGTTTAGTGGGGAGAGAAAGATACGGTTATAGAGCAAGAGCAAGATACAGGTTTATGGAGTGAAATACATATACCGCATATGATTTTCAGATCCACTGTTGTGCAGAGAGAGAGAGAGAGAGAGAGAGAGAGAGAGAGAGAGTGAATGACACCTTGGCTATAACCTGGGTCTTGTTTTATAGTGTCTGGATAGGGGCTTCCCCATGGTTCAGACATCACCATGAAACCACTTTGATTGGACAGCTGGGAGTTATACGACCTCTTATTGCACATGCAGATCTCACATGAGCCTCTCTGAAAGACCATTTGGCAGGGTGAACCACAATGGCACCCACTTTTGTTCCTAGGGGACCCAGATCCCTCACTATCTACCTAACATATATAGATGTGAGCTTTCAGAATGAAAACTCAACTTCTCAATAAGGTACATAGATTTTTAAAGAGTGGGGGCTTGGAAGCAGCAAAATTGGTTTGGGGAAGAAAAAAGGATGAAACTTGGCTAACTAGCAAAGGTAGTCTTGTTACATAAATAAAACCTCACAGGAAGTAGCCATCAAAGAGAATAGATGGCGGATGTTTCTTTTCAGCCTTTTAAGAGTGTTATGCTCTCAATTAATCTTTCCTAGCTCAGGTAAGGAAAGACCTGGCTGCATGAATGGAGATTTCCTACAAATGCAAATTTTCCCCAACAAAAGAAAGCTTTGTAGGGTTATTTCTGTGGCTGCCATCTCAAAACATGTAGAAGAAATATATTTGGGGGTAAAATCACATAAAAAGCATAGATATTTTTCAAAGCTTGATCCGAACATTTTTACAGTGATAACATCTTCTTGGTAGCTGCAAATATTCCTATTCATGTGTTTGCTTATTTTTGTGACTGAAACTGCTCTTCAAAAAATTAATAAAGGGCTACAAGGTGGGAACTGTTGTAGGGGAAACATATACATAACCAGTCATTGTTCCCCAGCTTGCTTTGCTGTAAGCTTGCTTACTACTCGGGAGTCATATAGTTGATGGTCATAAAGATTCTTAGCTTTCTTCATTGCTTCCATAGATAGCATCGCCTTTGTGAAACCTAAGGGAAGTTTTTGAGATATCTTCCCGGTCCTGCATTCAGTGGATTGGCTGACCCACCCAGACCAGTGGTCCATAGCAAGGAACTGACTTAACTCTTGCAACCCCCACCCAAAAATGGACTCAGCAAAGAAGATAATTACTACACCCTATGGTTCCACCCTGAACCCAGCCAATTAGCAGACCAAATTGCCTATCCCTTTGTCGGCCAAACTGTCTTTAAAAACTCTTTCTGCCAAATTGTTGGAGAGATGGATTTGAGAACTTCCTCTCATCTCCTTGCATGGTACCTGTGAGATTTAATTCTTTCCCTGCTGTAAACACTGCTATCTCAGTGTATTGGCTTCCTCTTGAGTAGTGGGCAATGAATTTGGTAAGGCTGTAACAGAACTACTTTTTTATTGTTTCTCCTTTAGCTTCTGATTGCTAGTCTTAGATCAGATAATGCCTAATGCCAAGACCACTCCTGTGGCTTCCCAATGCCAGTTTGCCACATTAGTATTGTCTTCTGGTCTCCTGAACATGTATATTTGCACTCGCCCTACACTTTTGCCTGTTAGATTCTTGTGGTATATTATATCCTTTTAATTCCATTCTCAGAAAAATTTCAGTAGAAAGATATCATTTTCCAATGACACAACTAATGACCACTTGATGTTCAGAAGAGTGGTTAGAAAACCTTGACACAGACTCCCAGAGGCTATAATTTGTATTGATGAAGAACAGGTGCATCAGCCAAAGAAAATAATGTTGCTGCTTAACCAGATTGTACTGCCCGCTGCACAAGAAGAGCCAATGTACTGAGACAGTTGGGATTGCAATGGAGAAAGAGTTTTATTCCGCAGAGGGCCAATCAGGGGGAGTGGGAGAAATTTCTCAAATCCACCTCCCCGAGAATTTGGGAGTCAGGGTTTTTAAGGATAGATTAGCAGGCAAGGGATTAGGTAATTAGGTTGTTAATTGGGGCAGAATTATAGGGGTGTAGAAATCATCTTCTTGTGTTGCTCCAGTCCCTGGGGTCACAATTCCAGTTGAGTTGGTTTTACCAGTGGTATGGGCCACTGGTCTGGGTGGGCCAACCAATCCACTGGAATTTGGAGCCTAGAAGATAGCTTAAAAACTACCTTTAGGTTTTGAAAAGGTGATGTTATCTACTAAGAAAGTTAAGAATCTTTATGGATACCAGCTATGGGGAAAGTTAAGAATCTTTATGAACACCAGCTGTGTGGCTCTGGAGTGGAAAATAGAGAAGCAAACAGGGGAACAGTAACTAACTATTATTGTTATTCTTTGCTAAGTCTTTACCATAGTTCTTGCTTTGCACCCTGTAATTGATTTGTGTAAAGAGCTGTTTTAATTATGTTAGAATTAGTCAAGAAAGTTGATGATCTGGATTTAAGACACACAAATGAATCAGGTTGTATGTTCTGATAGTAATAGGTTGCAGCTATAATAAAAATTTAAAAAATAAAATAAGATTTATGAAACTAGGATTGTATCTTTAAGCAAAGAATGTTGAATTTTAATGGATATGTTTTCTTTAATTCAACATTCTTCCTATATACTAAGTTTTCTCTTAAAATTACTTTTATGTAAATTTGAACTAAAATAAAATCCTAAGCCCTCTAACTGCCCTCCCCACTCCTTTAACTGAATGGAGTCCCTCTGGGCCAAAGGGAGCCAAGAGAAACCTTAAAACTGAGTTCCTAGCCAAGAAAGGATAGGAGGTCAGATGTGCCTCATTATCTTACCTCCTCTCTTGCTAATGGCATCAGGCTTTTTTCCCTAAGGCCTAAATAGGAACAAATCTCATGATCCAGATCAGCATTCTTTCCTGATAATGAACCACCAATGGTGGAGTGGTTTTAACCAGTCCAGGGAGTATGCACAGAGGGGTTTTCATAGCCTTTGCTCCACCTTTTGACATCAGAGGGCTACCATTTTCTGAACATGGACCTCATGAAAGGACGTAAAGCTCGATTGTGCATGCTCAAGTTGTTCTTTCATAAATGTCCATGACTCCTCCTATAGCTTGTTAAATGTGTATATTTGGCCACTCCCAATGAGCATAAATTCCCATTCCCATTGTCCCTCCCATCAAAGCATATGTTTCTGCCTTCTGGCTGGGGCTTTGCTTCCCAGCCTATCAGAATGGCTACCCACATACTGCAACCCTTTACAAAAAATGAAGTTCTCCCTTTCAAATTTATGTACCTCATCATTTTCTTTGGTTAACAAAATTATAATTGTTTTAATGTATTTTTTCTTTGATTTTTATCTACTGCATCACATGTGCTTATCCTTTTGTCAGAAAGGATTTTGTTTCTTAATATAATGCTGCTTGAAGTGTTTTCTTCAAATCCTAACCTTTTATTCCAGTTTTTAACGAGTACAATTCAACACAAAATTCAATAAATAATTGAAACTTCTTATTGGTTAATTAAGTTGAGTGATTATTTGAAAACTTCCGCAGATCTTCGCTGTAAAGATATTTACAATGATTGTCAATTACATGAAACATAATGTATTTCTAGACTGAAAGCTCTTAAATTTGGAACACATGTCATTTTAGAAATCATAAAATTGTCATATTTGATAAGCTTTCTCTTGTATATGATTGTTAATTGTTTCAATATTCCATTACTTAACTTCAAATAATAAAGCAACAAAGTCCTAAGGGGCAACTTTTCTATATTTCCACATTTTTTAATGTTTGTAATTGTTAAAAGTTAGTCGTTGTTGTTATTTTGTGGAGTACTCTCTCTTTTTCATTGAAATCTTAAGTTAAATCCACACTAACAAATGGCCCACTAATGTCTATCTCTTTTTCCTAACTTATGAAATTCTATTTTAAATTAAAAACTATTTTTATAAAAGTCTTTATTATAGAAAATAAATTAAAAATATTGAAGAGAACAAATGAAAACTTGACTAAGATTTGATCAAGATTTTCTAATATTTTATCCATAATCATCATTGTATTGATCTTAGAATTGAAATGTTTTTCATATTCATCAATTAAAAATCCATAGAACTATGATTTGAAATAGAAATATAACTGAGAAGCAAATAATAGTGCAATGCTAATTTAAAATATGTTCTCTATATATCTTAAAATGTTCATAAATGTTTTCTACCAAATATTGTTTTTAAAATTCCATAAATACTAAAACATATACCAACACCCTATTTTCCCTTAGCTGGCATTCCATGCCAATACAATATGATCTCCATTATAATGACCTACTTTATGAAGATTAAATGCTTTTGCAATTCAAACACGGTAAAATTGGCTTAAAGCAAAATCAAACACTAGTTTGCTGGTTCAGAATTTAAATAGTGGAATGAGAAATCTCTCTTATATTGCTATTGTGCACTGGTCAGCTAAGAAGTAATTGCTTTTTATAAGGCAAATTTGCTTTTACTTTTCTAAGGTAATGAAATGAACCTGAAACATTTCCTTTGAAATCAAAGTCACTATCCCTGAAATGTCACCAGACAAATTCCAGCATATAGTTTCAGCAAACACATAATGAGAAAGTTGGGCCTGGAGTTGACTGACAGAATTCTATTAGAAAGCCTTCTCATACATTCATCTATAATTATCTGTGATGTAAATCAATACTGATTTGCTTTCTTCATATTTGTGTGCTGCTAAAATGGAAGGGAAACCAAATCATATGTATTTTTGAGAGAAATAGATAGTAGAGAAATGTACTGATGTGTTAAGACGACCAGAATTAGATTCCTGACCTGTTTGTGATATAGCACATAACAGAAAGTGATCCAGTGTGACAGTTGAGTCCTTATCAATAATATACACATATAATTATTAAATGTGTAAAGAGAAGGTCAATTCTATAACACTAAGTTCTTATATATAAATTCCAAAACTAAGGGTTTCTTTCCAAATAAAATATGGCAGCCTACATTGTTTATATTCTCAGCTTGTTAAGAGTGAACCTTAACAGGTGAAACATCCATTGGAATTCTCTATGTGTGCCGAATTTGAGCATTTAAATTATAGTTTATGTAGGACGTATTATGTAGGATGACATGTAATGTGAATTTAGTCATAACAAGATCAAAGGCAGGATTGAATATTTCGTATAAAGTGGTGTCTAGGTAAATACTATTTTTGTACTTCTTTTTCTGAAAAGTGTATACAGTTAATGATGGTTACGTTACATAGCTTTTTCAAAATAATAAACACCATAGCAATGTTTTAATTTAAACAGCTTTTCAGCATATAATTTTGAAATAATTTCTTTACCTAAGAACAAGTTACTACATATAATGATTTTATGGAGTAGTAAGCAATTTTCCCTTGGTTCTTTGCAATGCCTGAATCTTTGTGAGCTGTTTTGTAAAACATGGCATGAGTATCAAATGAATCTGTAAATGGAATATTATAAATCAGTATAATTGAAAAGACAGTACAAAAGCAGATGACATAGTCAGTCAATACAAATTCTTTTAAAGCTTCTGTCAAACCATTGCTCTGGTTACATTTTATATTTTTATTGAATTTTCCTTTACCTAATGTTACACAAAACTAAAGCCACATGCTAATGTAGACATCCTTGAGATACTCAATTGGCACTGGAATCCAAGCTCTGTATGTAAACCACATATTCTTTTGTTTGACCCCATAACTCTTTTGATATTTAGTATGCTCTACTTCATTGTTTTAATTCATACCTTGAGATATGAATTATTACCTATGTTTTCTTCCACCTGAAAACTGAGCAGGACATATTTCTTTCTCATTCTCCTAAACATGATGTTTATAATTACAAAATTTATTGGCTACAAACATTTGATATCAACAATTACACTTTAAGTTCCAAATACAGAAACGATGCATGGACATGAAAGATCATTTCCCTTGGATAACTGTTCATCCTAGAAAATGTGGTCCTCCTGTATTTGGGCAGCCCCTGTGGCCAATGCGAGGCTGGTCCAGTCACCCTGCAGGTGGAGAGCACCTCCCTCTAATCACCTGTTCACAAACTTTTCTTCAGCCAAGGCATAGGTGAGGCTGCTTGCCAGGTGGGGAGTGCACCTGCCCAAGCACAGCTCCTTCTGGGAGCTTCCTGGATCTTCCGGACGGAAGCTCACCACTCTAAGATTGCTCACTATCCTCAAGCTTGAAAACCCACTTAAATCCATTTAGGGGCCATCTTTAGTCTCCCAGCTGGACTTGGTCTGAAGGTCATGGCTGTCTTTTTCCATGACATCTTCCTCTGAGGCTGGCAGGATGATGGAGACGTGATACTGATTGTATGAAGGCAATCCCATTCAGCCAAGAAACAGTACCCGAAGGAATCCCGTAGTTCCATGAGACAGAAGAACCGACCCAAACCGAATTAACAAAACCAGTTTCAAATGAATTTGGTTTGAAAATTCCAAAGGTACTGTCCTATATGCATCCTACATTGTGGGGTTGCCAAGGCAACCTGTTAAAGAACCATTCTCGAATCTACCTCTGGGAGATTCTGGATGGGGCTGAGGAATCCTCTTCAAATAAGACCTGTAAGTGTGACAATGGATTGTGTTCTGAGCCTATAAGTCAGGCTGAAAGATTCAGCAACTGGCAAAGTGAAAATCTAAGAGTCTATTTTCCTTGTGTTTGTGTGAAACTGATAAAACCTAGAGGAAAGGACTTCAGCATTCCCATATAGAGAAGGATTTTTTCTTGTCTTTGTTTGTTTTGAAACAACCAGGAAGAGGTAAAAAAACCTCTGCATTGGCCATGTGGAAGAAACAGAATCATAAACCACATAGAACTACTCTTCCACAATCACACTTTGGACAACTTGGCACCAGGCCAAGCTCCCTCCTGATTATAATCCTGTATGATGTACCAGCAGACACCTCCAGACACCTTCTGGTATATCTGTGACTGAAGAGGATCAGCTAAGAGTGGTTCCTTGCAGCATAAAAGGAGAGACTTTTCACACTCTATCTTGGAATCAGAAGTTGAATTCACGAACACACACAATTTAGAAAGAAGTCATGGGATGTGGCAGTTCTATTATATAATGAAAGACAAGAACACTGAGAAACTGCTACAAGCTTTTTTGATCATCCAGAACTAGTACTGAGGTCACAGAGCTTGGCTGAAGGCCAGACAACACTATGCCTTCACCATCTTCCAGTCCATCAAATACGCTGATGAACAAGGCCAAATGCAGCAACCCAACTTCTTTTCCTTCACATTGGAAAACTGTACACATATACATGGGGAAGATCCAGAATTAGTGAATGGACTTGTTGCAAGTCAACAGAACATCAAAGACAGACAGGACTATGTGGAGTCAATAGATGTCCCAGACCCCTATGAGGGTCCTCAGCTGCAATTTCCTCTCAGTTTTACTGACATTGATTTACTTCTTGAGGCCTTGAAGCAACAACAATACTCATTATATCTTTTTTTCTTTTGAATTTTTTTTATTTCAGGAAATTATGGGGGTACAAACATTTTGGTTACATGTTATGACTTTGCCGCATCCCAGCCATGATTTGAGATGTGCCCTTCCCCCCTACAAAGCTCACTGCATCCATTAGTTGTGAGTTTACATATCCCCAACCCCCCCCCACCCCTAAAGAATATTACTACTGCTGTTTGAAACCAAGAGAGTCCTGAGCAGATGCCAAATTTCACTCACATAATAACTTCTCCCTCAAGGGAGATAACAATCTGTGGTGATCTGCATGGGAAAGTGGATGACCTTTTTTTGATCTTCTATAAGAACGGTCTCCCCTCAGAGAGCAACCCATATATTTTCCATGGTGATTTTGTAGAGTGAGGAACAAATTCCACACAGATCCTAATGATCCTGTTTCTGTGTTTTCTTGTCTATGCCAATGACCTGCACTTGAACAGAGGGAACCATGAAGATTTTATGATAAATATGAGGTATGACTTCACAAAAGAAATTTTTCATATACATAAGATGAAATCTGTGCTGATGTCACCAGTAGAAGTAAATAGAGACTGCATCACTGAATTGAAGCAAAATAAAATAGGTGTAACTGTTATTATACCAGAAAGACTCAAAGCAAATGATTCCTTTTCAGAACATTTATCAAAGCATGAATGGGAGGAGGTTATTGATATTCTGTGGTGTGATCCAAGAGGCAAAAAAGGCTGTTACCCAAACGCAAGTTAAGAAGAGGGCTGCTGTTTTGGATCAGCTATTACCTCCAAGATTCTCAGTAAATACCAGTTGAAGATGCTGATTAGGTCTCATGAAGGTAAGCCCAAAGGGTATGAAAGCTGTAATTTTGGGAAGCTTTCTACTGTATGTTCTGCTTCTGATGATTATGAAGAAGGCAGAAATCAAGGAGATTACATTAAACTGTGTTCCAGTACGACTCCTCAATTTTTCCAGTACCAAGTAACTAGGGCAACGTGCCTGAAGCTTCTTTGCCAAAGGGTGAATATTGTGGAAATCGGAGCCAACTGGTAAACACAGACAAAGATGGAAATATTGGCCCAGCTTCCAGGATATCCACATTGAAACACCTGTGAAAGAGGTTCAGTATACTCTAATTAAAATTCTGTACAGGTACTGATCTGATCTGGAAATCATATTTAATATCATCGACTCTGATCACTCAGACCTGATAATCATGGAAGAATTTTGTGCCCTATGGAAACTTTCAGTTCTCACTATGATGTTCCTATTGCTGATTCCCAAGTTGATAAGCTCACCAACACGATGGACTTCAACAAACATGGAAGCATTGACTTTAATGCATTTTTCAAGGCTTTCTACGTAGTGTATAAATATGAAAACATGAAACCAGACACCCACCTTGTTAAAGACACATGAGAACTTCTCTCAGTTTCCTTGTAAACAACTGGGCCCAAATCACAGACACAATCTTTTCCAGGACTCTTGAAATTCACAGTAAGTAGTAGAGAAAAGTAGACCTCCATTCACACCACAAGCAGGTGCATGGTATGGGTTTTGGAAGTTTCTAGCAAGCTATTATTGGTAAGACTAGGTTAAATGTCAGCTGATAGGATTTGGCTCCAGCATTGGGACCCACACATTGCCAGTGAGAAACTGGGTTTGAGCATAGTGTTGGTCTCTTGGATGCCACCTAACCAGGAGATCAGAGCAGTTTGAAAACATACTAAAAGGAATCCACAGAGCAAGAAAGAAAATTATTAAGTACAACATCTGTGAGTGACTGAGATATGGAAGAAGAAATACCAAATTATTAATGGGGTAAATATTTTCATCTTGAAACTCTTAAAAAAAAAACACCTGGGTGCCTAATTTGCTCTTGTCTTTCTAGTATCGATTTATTTTTAAACAGATGCATTCACATGAAATAAGCACTGCTGTATCAGGAAAAGAACTCTGATAGAACAGCGGACACAGGAAACATAGCATGACATCAGGTAACTGGATGATGTGATATTGAGCCCACTCAAGTAACTTCACTGAATCTCAGTTTATTTATCTTTAAAATAAGGTAAGATGATTAGGGATAGTATCAATTCTTTTATTAATCTAAGTTACCATTATGTTCATTTGATATATATATTCTTACTTGATAGATCTAGGTGATTTTTCTACATTTTACAAAACAACTTATTCACCTTTCTTATATTGTCTTATTGGCTACAAGTCAATGCTAAAAAAAAACCCTAATGGTTATAATTGGAATAGTCTGTGGTTAAGTCTATGCAATAAAAACAAATTAGCTCTGGCATGGCCTGCACTTGATCTGTACAGAAATTTTAAAGATCTGGACTTCAGGATAATTTTCCAGCCTGGTAATTCATTTCACCTAAATGAGGTAATAAAATTTAGCTCTAAAAATTAATGAAAACATCTACCTATTGTTTAAGTAATTTCTATTGCTTATACAAAATTTACAAAAAGTTGTCATACCACGTGTCCAAGACCTTAACGTATCCAAAAGTGTAAAGTGTTTGATCTTAAATATAATCTGAAATTGCGTACAAGGAAAAGTGCTAAATAAGAAGTTCTCAAATAAATTTAGATGTTTTTCTTTGAGAAAAAATGTAGGTGGCTATTTCTAAAAAGCTAAGAGACATTTTTTTCAGGTCAATTGCATTATTTAACTGATTCCCATTAACAAAAGGGACACTCAGCATGTTGAATGCTTTCTACAAAAGGTCATTTGGTGTTGAATATAAAAGTATTTCCTATACATACTCAAGTGAATTGTTGAAAGGAAAAATCCCATTTCAAACACTTGAGTCTCAATTTTATTTCCATATGTGATCAGTCAGTAATATTGTTCAATGTGTTGATCTTAATTCTCCTTTAGCAAGTTGATATTTAGAAGAAAAAGGTGGTTAGACTACCTGCATGGAAGAAAGCTAAAGTAAAAGTCAGTTTATTTCTAATTGTAATCCGCAATCCATTGCACCATGCTTTCAGTGTATAAGAGGTTCTGTGAAGATCAATTAACTGCTATTAAGTCCTCCTGAGATACAAGGCTGAATTGACCCAAAAATGGAAGAAAACATTACCCTAAAAGATACCCAAGAGTGAAAAATTAGAATTGCATAACCTGGGAGCACTTTACATTGTCTTTATTGGGTGCCCTCTCTGTAGTAATTTTTTTGAATCAAATTTATGTCACATTCCATTTTGCTTCTAATTCAGGATGTTCAGGATTATTATTTGTTTAAGAGAACTATTAATAAGTAGATATTCAAAAACACGGAGGTTTTCTTAGCCAGTGGAGGGTGATGTTTATATAGACTTAAAAATTTGTATTTTTATTCTTTGCTAAGAGAATAAAATAATATTTCATATTAGAAAAAAATGACAACTATAACTTATAGTTTCATAATAAAGCTTATTCAAAACTCATTGAAAGATTTATCTGTGTGTGTATTTAACAGATACTGCTGGTAATTTCTAGAGTTGCAGTCATCTTTATAATAAAGGTTTCCATTTGGCATAAAGCACAGGAATTAAAATGTATAGTAATTTTTAAAACTCTGCTAAATTTGTAATTATAATCATTTTCCTTGATAACATCAATTGAAATTAATTTTGTTTAATACCATTTTCGAGAATGATTTAAATTTTGCTCTAAAAGTAAAGAGATTCACTGTGATTCTAGTATTAAAGATATTTTTGTGACATTTTAATAAGCCAGGTTATAATTTAAATTTAATCAGATATAATATTATCACAAAATATTTTGCAATGATAAATAGTTTAGTATAAATTCATTATATGTCCCCAAAAATGAAGGCGAAATATCGTTGATAGATGAATGTTTAAAATAATATTTTATTTTGGTTATCAAAAAACTTACCAAGAACCATTGTTTAATTAATTAGATGGTTGGTTTAATTAGAGGGATAGTTCTGATAATAGAAACAAATCATTTTTATTTTAGTATTGGTGTAATAAAACTGATTCTGTGCAACCAATTGAGATTTTTTTCTCCATTTTTGGTTTCGTTCCTCATTTTTTTCTTTAAGAATAGAGTCTGCTATATGAAAACATGTTAATGTCCAAGATTTTGAAATGAGCTTGCTGAAATTGTGGTTTGGAGAGACAGAGAAAAGTGAGGGGATGAAGCAATCATGTATGCGTATTACTGATTTCCTCCATCCAGTCTGAGGAGAGCAAAAACAGCAGAGTTGTGCTTCTGAATTCTTCGGCAGTTATTCTGGGAAATGGCTGTTGAGTAGAACCTCAGCCTGCACTGAACGCCCTCCTGAGCATTCCTCTGTAGGGGGACCACATGGGAGGGAAATGTTGCCCCTTCGCAGAGAACAGTGAGGACTGCCCGGCCAGCAGGGATAATTGAAGATAAGTCTACGGAATTGCACAAGATGAAGGGAGTCTGAATCAGTATGTCAGTTCTCAGGGGCTACCATAACAAAGTGCAGACGATTCTTGAGTTATGACCTGGATGTAACCCCATCAAAAATGGAGAAGTGTACTGAATGTGTATGGCTTTTGCACCATTGTAAAGTCAAAAACTTTTAACCATCATAAGTCAATCAAATCATCATAAATCAGGACCATCTGTACCACCAGTTTGGAAGCCTAAAACCAGAGAAATTTATCTTCTTACAGTTCTGGAGGCTAGAAGTCAGAAATCAAAGTGTTATTTAATAGTAGGGTCATTCCCTTCTTGGAGGCTCAGAAGGAAAATCTGTTTGTGCCTCCCTACAAGGTTCTGGTGGTTGTCAGCAAACCTTGGCATTCTTCGGACTGTGGCAGCAAAATCTAATCTCTGCCTTCATGGTCGTCAAGTGTGAATGTAAATATTTATTTAAAATGAAAAATTTAAAATCACAGCAACCTACTAATTTTCAAAAAGCTTAATATACCATAAACATCATCAAACCCAGAAAGATAGCATAATGGATAACACACTTATAATGTTTCCGTACATATTTTGACTGCATTCTTATTGATTTCCTCTTAAGAAACAAAGAATTTACAATGTTGTTTCTATAGATCACATAGTATATTTGACACTTCCACTGGAGTGAGGAGCCAAAATTTTACTTCTTATTTTTGATGTTTTAAAAAATTTCCATCACAACACATTATTGATAAAATAAAGTAAATATTTACAACTGATGCCAACTTTGGCAAAAGTTTCTTTTATCTATTAGCTATAAGACTTCAGGGAATTTTCAAGTTATTTTTTTTCCCAGTAATTAAGTTTTAAAACACTTGGAGTTGGTGATGACCATCAGTCATTTTCTTGTTACTGTCCATATGTCACTATTGTGGAGGACTTGGCACAGTGGACAGAAAAATTATTTCTAGAAGATTTTCTTACACTGTGATGGCTTGCAATAATTTAACTATGCAGAGGTTTGACAAAAAGCCACCAAATATAATTTACTGTCTCTAAACTGAATGTATACTCAATGTAAGTTACTCTTACTAAATCTCCAAGTTTCCAACAGTCCCTTCCGCAAGATGGAATAGGAGGAGATGTATGATGGAAAGAAAGTCAGAGAAGAAAAAAACAATAACACAAGCAAATTTAACAATTTGTAACTGAACTTTTGCAAATTTTAGAACTATGTATATTCATGTGAGTATATACCCAGAGCATCTTGGATGATTTGGAAGGGATTCCCACAGGTGCCAGGGCCCTGAGACAAGTTCCATCAGCTCCATGGTAAATATGCCTCTGCCAAAGTCCTCTTCAAAATTTAAGATATGACACATGTGGTACATTTAGCATACTATTAGACTTTAGGCTAGGAGAGAAAGGAGGGCTTTCCTGACAGTCCGAGCAATTTTAAATGGAACTGCTTAGATTCAGATCTGACTTAAGCTTTAAATAAGAAGGAAAATTTAATACGTTTCATACTCCACACAAAACATCCAGAAAAGATTATCTTTACACATTTTAATGTTGCATCTCTTCTACAAAAAAAAAAAGAGTAACAGTTAACAAAATAAATATGTGAATAACATTAGAGAAAAAAACATGTTAACTACATAATAATGCAAGGCAACCAATGTCAAAAATTATCTCTATAAAGATGATATCATCCAAATGTATAGCTATCAACCTAAATAAGAACATGAAAGAAGTGAGCTTCAAGAATAATAATGGGAGTCGGGGTAGGTGGGGGATTAAAAAAAGAAAAAAAAAAAGAAGAAGAATGAGATGATAGAATTGAATGAGAAGCTGGAGTATATTTCAAATGGACCAAAAATAGGGACAATAAGAATAAAGAAAGTCAAGCTCATAATGTAAGAGAAAAAAGCAAAGACATGAGGAAATTTCAGTCAAAATATAAAAGTTAATAGATAATGGGAGAATCTGAGCAATTGGCAAAGTATTAGAAATAATAATACATACGACATTGTTACTTTACAAGCCATCACAGTCATGACATGGTACTGAAGAAAAATAATCAGATCATTTGGGCTGTATGATTTACATGGTTTACATATTTAATATAAAATATTCAATGTTCGATAATTTACTAATTTTAGGATCACTCTATAGAAAAAAAATAGGAGATCAATGGTAATAAAATGAAATATAGAGATTATAATACCCAAAAAACAAAAGTAGAGAAGAAAGTTTTGGGGTAAAGGAAGGGCAGTGGTGACAGAGTACACGATAAGACACGAAAGACTTTATCACAAAGTAGATCATCGAACAGTGGCAAAATTTGATGAAACAATAACAGGTGTTTAAATTTATTACTTAAAAATGCAAAGTAACCCAGATGAGAACCAAATATAGCTAGTAATTATATTTACAGACGAGGTGGGGAAAGAAATGATAAATAGTTGAAAGAGTAGGTAGCAAGGTCTAGGGCCGAAGAGATGTGTTTGAGTTGCAGCCTTATTTTGTTTTCTACGATCTTTAACCATGATTTATCACTTTCATAAATAATTATGTGAGCAGTATATATATTGACTTAAAAAGTGCATCATTCTTTAAGCATAAAACTTTAAGTATTGTTAAGAAAAAATGTAGAAAATTACCAAAAATCAGCTTGGCAACTAGTTCTGGAAAGTCTTGAAGTGTTTGAAAATAAGTATCAGCTTTGAATTTTCAATACAACAAAAATAGTTAATAAGCTTTGAAGAACGATATGTCTTGTGTAATATTATTTTAAGAATACAGTATAAAATCTAATAGCCTATATTTTCCTTTGAACTTCATTATTCGAAATTTCTCGTAGAGTTCCATGAATGGAATGATGCCTAAGAATGTTATCAACTGAGTAAAATCTAGACTAGTCATTGCTTCAGAGGAAGACGGACTCCTACAGATAACCTGTGTGGTGACGGTGGTTGATGTGGCAGGGAGTCAGCCACTGAAGCCAAATTTAAGGCTTAAGTCCAATATTTAGAATCCTCAATCTGTTGATGCTTTGCAATTCTAAATGATGCTCATAATTTTAGAGATGCATTTAGAAATTGAAATAATGTAAATTTGATAATTAAATTATGCCCAAATTGTTTCATAAAAAATTCATATTTCTGAGATATTTGTATTTGTATATGCTGCCCTGTGTTTAAAATAACCACATATTCTTTAAAATATCAAAAATCTTTCATAATTTTAGTAATATGTTTTAATAGGATTAAGATCAACCGTGAGTAAAAAGACTCCAAATAACAGCACTTTAAATGAGGCTGGAAATTTCTTTCCCTATTTTGTTAAAATCCAGTTGAGACTTCCATTTATAGTTATTCCACAGTAGCTAATAATTGGAAAAAACCTTGCTTAAAGAAAAAAAAATGAGCAAACTGGATTAAAATAAAACAATTTTTGGGGAGATTTGGTGGTCAATTAGAAATTCAGGACTTACTTAAGAAGTCAAAGTGTGAGAGAGAAGGGAAGAAGTTGAGATGACCCAACGTTGTAAGTGACTTTTTCCTTCTGAGGCAATTGCTAATTGACTATATGAGTCATGGATTCCACAGAGAAAGCAACTGACTAGAGTTTGAAGAAGTCTGACTAGGCTAGAGAGAGAAATATTGGAGTCCTTTTAAAACATTTGAGGATTTTCTAGTTATCTCTGTTATTGTCACTGTGACCAGAAATATACTCTTCATGTTTTTGATCATTTCATATTAGCTGAGGTTTGCTATATGAAGAATAAAATTATACAAACATGTAACTGTTCCTTATGCACTTGACAAATGAGTATTCTCTTCATTTGTATATCTCAATCATGTCAAATATTTAAATTATGTTGTTCACATTTTTATATACATACTGAATTCCTCTATTTTTCTAACAACTATTGAGATATTTATTAATGTTTTTGACTATGATTGTAGATTTGTGTAGCTTTACGTTTTATCAGTTTTTGCTTCATATATGTTGAGACTTTGTGTGCAGATAGATTCCATTTACATATTCCTGCTGCATTGTCTCACTGTTCCACTATTAAGAAATGTTGCCATTTATGTCTAGCAATGATACTACAAATCTATGTTGTGTAATATTATCATAGTTATCCAAGTTTTTTATTAGTATTTGAATGCTATATATTTTACCATTTTACTACATTTAGTCTTTCTGTTGTCTTAATTTTAAGTTAAGCCTTTTATAAACATCATGTGCTGAGTTTTGTGTATTTGTGTCTTATTTAACAATCTTAGTTTTTTAGTTCCATTTTAAAATTTTCTGTATATTAAATGTAATTGCTATGTATTCGTGTTGAAGTCCATTGTCATTGTTTTCTGTTTCATATCTTCTAGTTTTTGATATTGGTTTTTCTCATATGTTTAACCTTCTTTTGGATAATTGAATAACTTATCTACATATTCCTTTATCAAATTATTATGCATGTATTTTTTTACTGTTTTGGTTTTCACTCTAATAGTCTAACAGGAATTACAACAATTTCACATCCCTAAAGATATCATAATAAACTGCTTAAAGCAAAATTAAGTTTTTATAAAAAGCCCAAGAAAAATACCTGGAAATAAACAAAAATGAGACTGACAATGAATTATTAACAAAAATGAAATAAGCCAGAAGGAAATGATATGACATCTTTAAAATATTACAAGAATATTTAAAATCTTTAAAATACTAAAAGAAGATTTAAAATGTCAGTAGAGAATTTTATACCCTATTAAAATATTCCTTAAAATTGAAACCAAAATAAATGCATTTTTTGAAAAACAAACGCTGAGGCAAACTTACAACAGAGTGATATTAAAATAATATTAAAGGATACTAACCCCTTATCAAATAAATAGTTTGCAAATATTCTTTCCCAGCCCATAGGCTGCCTTTTTACTTTGTTGATTTTTCCTTTGCTGTGCAGAAATTTTAGTTTGATGTAGTCCCACATTTTTGCTTTTGTAGCCTGAGATTTTGATGTGACATCCAAAAATCATTGTCAAGAAAAATGTCAAGGTGCTTTCCCCCTATACTTTTTTCTAGGAGTTTTATGGTTGCAGATTTTTAACATTTAAGTCTTTAATCTATTTTGAGTTTATTTTTGTGTATGGTGTAAGATAAGGGTCAAATTTTATTATTTGCTTGTAGGTATTGATATCCACTTTTTCCTGTATCATTTATTGAAGAGACCATGTTTCCCTATTGTATCCTTTTGGCTTCCTTGTTGAAAATTAGTTGGCCATACAATTTTGGAATTATATCTGGGCTCTCTATTCTGTTCTGTTGGTCTTTTTTTGATTTGAAGATATTATGGGGGTACAAACATTTTGGTTATAAGTAATGACTTTGCCTCACCCAAGCCAGGGCTAGAGGTGTGCCCTTCCCCCATACAGTGCGCACCACATCCATTGGTTGTGAGTGTTCCAGTGGTCTTTATATGATCTCTGCCAATATCACACTCTTGATTACTATAGCTTTGTAATATAATTTGAAATCAGGAAGTGTGATGCTTTGCATTTTTTGTATTTGCTACCCAGGATCTTTTGCGGTTCCATATGAATTTTAGAATTATATTTCTATTCTGTGAAAAAAATGCCATTGAAATTTTGATAGAAATTGTATTGAATTTGTATATTGTTTTGAGCAGTGTGGAAATTTTAATAATATTAATTCTTCCAACTCATAAACATGGGATCTCTTACATTTATTTGTGTTTTCTTCAAATCTTTCATTACAGTTTGATCGTTTTCAGTGTATAAATCTTTCACTTCCTTAGTTAGACTTACTCCTAAGTATTATATTATTTTTGAGGCTATTCTAAATGGGATTTTCTTGATTTCCTTTTTGGGTACATTCTTATTGTTGCACAGAAATATAACTATTTTTGTATGTTGTTTTTGTGTCCTGAAACTTTACTGAATTCATTCATTATTTATAATAGGATTTTTTTTTTTTTTGGTGTGAAGTTAATATTCAAAATACATACAGGACTCAGGAGTATAAAAACAAGTAACTCAATTAAAAGAAATGGGGGAAAAAATACCTGAATAAAAATTTCTCAAGAGGACATACAGATGGCAAATAGGTGTATTAAAAGGTGCTCAACATCACTAAGAATAAGGGAAACGCCAACCAATATCACAATAACATATCACCTCACACCTGTTAGGATGGCTATCATTAAAAAGAGAAGATATAATGAGTGTTGGTGAGGTTATGGAGAAAAAGGAATCCTTGTACACTGGTGGTGGGAATGTAAATTGGTGCAGCCATTGTGGACAACAGCATGGAAGTTCCTACGAAATTAAAAGTAAAACTACCGTATGACCCAGCAATCCCTTTCTAGGTCATAATTATGGATGAATCATCTAATGGAGTAAATGATACCAGTTATGCAGTTGAGACCAAGTTTATCATTTTTTTTTCCTGTGCTACATGAATCAGATGCCAAAATTATAGGTTCCAGTCAAATTAGCAGTTGAGGTACAATGAAGTGATCTCACCTCAAATTTGTTAGCGTTGCTGGCAACATGAGTCTAAGTATCTGAAAATTACTTGTTTACTCTCTATATAGCTTTCCACAATCAAGTTAATAAGTTTAAAGGCCTCTTTAATTCTTACTTTATTGGTGGAAAAATTTCCAACTTTATTCAAGTTACACTTAGCTTCCTAGCCAATAAAAAACTTTTGTTATTCTTTTACACAGATTCTTCTATTAACATATGCAATATAAGGCTGGGCGCGGTGGCTCACGCCTGTAATCCTAGCACTCTGGGAGGCCAAGGTCAGGAGTTCAAGACCAGCCTGACCAAGAGCGAGACCCCGTCTCTACTAAAAATAGAAACAAATTATTTGGACAACTAAAAATCTATATAGAAAAAATTAGCCAGGCATGGTGGCACATGCCTGTAGTCCCAGCTACTCGGGAGGCTGAGGCAGGAGGATCGCTTGAGCCCAGGAGTTTGAGGTTGCTGTGAACTAGGCTGACCCCACGACACTCTACTGCAGGCAACAGAGTGAGACTCTGTCTCAAAAAAAAAAAAAAAAAAAATACAATATTTATAAACATTCATAGACATACTCCTTTCTAACTATTCTTCACTATTAAAGTTTATTTTATCCAAACCTTAAGGTGGTATGTGACCCCACCCCACCATCCTGTTCTCTTTCCTCTATGAGTGGCCCTTTAGAGGGCATAGTGCCTGTTCTGATCATTTTAGAGTTCAGCAATGAAAGGCCAACAAAATAAGAATCAGAAATAACAGATGCTTATGGAAATTTAGTTGCTATATGAATTAAAAGTAGGAAAAATGCTAGCAATTTTTTTTTGTTTTAAGGATAGAACTGTTTACCTTATATGAAACTCAAAGCAACAACTGCTTTCATTAAAGGTAAAAATCTACAAACGTATTTATTTGAAGTACTAAAATGTTATAGTCCTTCTTTAGTCGAAATAGAAAAACATCATTAAAAAGAAAAAACTGAATTTACCTATTCATTTTTTTGCTACCTACTCTTTTGCTCTTGAAGAAGAAAATTTATGAGACAATGCCTAAAATCATTAAGTAGATAAATCCTATAAATAAGGTTACATGAATAAATCACTACAATATCATATGTCTCCTTAAGTTTGATTTCTATGGAACACAATTATTGTTCTTTTTTTAGGTTATCCATAACATCTATAAAAATATGCAATATTTATTTGAAATCACTTTCATCTAAAAGAATGGCATTGCATCTTCATGATTTATAATTTCATATAAAAGAAACAACAGCTCCATCTATCTTAAAACCAAGTATACTTGAGATATTATAAAGAAACTCTTA